>CM055268.1:90245106-90305839 GCA_029237695.1 Conchocele bisecta
TTGATCCCGGTGATAGGCTTCACGATTGGTTGCGTGGTTTATACCAAAGATTCCAGGGTGAGCCCACCCTATACGTGATTGACGATTGCTCGGCCAAGGCGGCGATGACCAAAACGAAGGACATGCTCTCCGAGCTCACATTTTCTGGCGGCCATGCTAGGCAAAGCGTATGGATCTCCACTGAAAAGTACAACGCCGTCCTCAAGGATCTGCGCGAGCAAACGAAATGGGTCGCCCTCTTTCACTGCAAGGACCAAGACTCATTCAATGAGAGAACGACGTTATCCCAACCCGCGAGGAGCGCCTGGAGGTTCGACAGATGCTTTCCGAAACTAAGCACGCCAAGCTTTTGTTAAAGACTGATCAACCAACTGCTTACGAAGTTATTAATTAATTGCTGAATATCTACTAATATCTACTAATATTTACTAATATCTACTAATATCTACTAATATCTACTAAATATCTACTAATATTTACTAATATTTACTAATATTTACTAATATCTACTAAATATTACTGAATTATTCGCAACTTCAATTCTTTCAATCGCGATTGGATTGATGCTGTTACTCATAATTAACTATAAACAGTTTTATGTTAGACTTATGAGACTAGTCAGAATAGTAATTATTAAAAATAAAATAATGAACTGCGACGAACTTCTCGATCAGCTAATGGAAGAAACAGTCGCTCCGAATGCCGACATGACTGAAACTGTAGGAACACCTGTCAGCACGACTGCCGGCACGGCTGCCGATACGGTCCCGAAAGAAAATGAAAACATGACGCGACGCGAGCAGCTAGCTGCGCTGGTTGCTGGAGGACAATCGGAGCAGTATTTCGGTAGGCGTCTGTCAGTTTGTCAGGTGGATAAAATGTCAGATGCGGAGGTTGATAAAATGTATGCACGATACGAATCTGAATTGGGGGCAGAGATGACGAAAACTCTTGGGGCGGCGGCTATTCATTTGAACGCTACCGCTGTCAGTGCAATTCTCCCTATATCTGACATCGCGGGGTTGATTAGTGATTTAGAGACTGATCCTTTTATAGGACACACTCTTAGAACAGCCTGCTGCTCAATTTATCACAAGTTTGGAATGTACTTAGCTCCGCTGACAACAGCGTTGACCACGGGTAAACACTGTCAATTTGGACATATATGCCCACGAACTATAAGCCCTAATATTAATATTATAAATGATGACACAAGACGCACCTGCGAGAGTGACGGAACCGCAATCCCCGACTGCAGCACTTCCAACGGCGTTGGGGGAACAAGCTCCGCATGAACAAGCTCCACAGGAGCAAGCTCCGGTTGCTCGACACAAAAACCCAAAAAGACAGGCAGCTGGGCGGGCAGCGGCTGCCACCCGAAAAGCTAAACAAGATAAAATACTCGCCGAGCTTCGAGAGGCCAAACGGTCGTTATTTGTTCCTGCTGTTGAAACAGCAAAACACCCGGTGGTTCCACATCCGAAGGCAGCTGTTTCTCCCCTAACATGCTCCAGTTTGGAAGAGCAATCCCCGATTGGTGTAGCTCGTACCCCCTATTACCTCAACATTATTGAACCTGATTGGAAAATCATCCCGTGGGTTGTTGGTGGTGGTCTGCAGTTGTGGGCACCGTGTGTGTGTGGAAATATATTTCGAGACAACCCCCAACACTGTTGGAAGCGGTTCCGAAGAAAGTTACGAAACCGATTGCACCCCATTTAAACATTAATCGCGATCCCTTTTATATGAAATAATTATAGTTATCAATAATGGCTGAAAAAGATGGTAAAATGATAGTGAATGCGCTTTATCACGCCGTGGTGATATCGGGTTTCAGTATCGGGTATGCTCGACTATCAAAGGCGGCCTTAGGAGGGTCCGCCCCCAAATTGGACTTTACTGTGAGAGACGTAGGGCTCGCGACCTTAGATGTAGCGGCCGCAGTTTGGACCCGAGATTATCTAATTAAAGCTGGAATTCTACCTGTTAATATATGGAAATAAAATGGCTAGTGCGATCGCAATGATGATAGGTGGCGCGGTGGTGAACGCATTTGCGTTCAGCGGTAGCAACTTTTTCTTCTCGAAACTGAAAAGATCGGACGCGGATGAGGAGCGCAAGCGTCACGATTTAGTTGTAGAACAACTCAATAGCGCAAAGGAAGCATGGTCGCAAAAACGAACCGCCCGTCTGGACTTGATCAACGAAGATCTTCGTCGCGAGAATCATGCAGTGCAAACTTTCCGGAACGTTGACGACGCCATCCACGAGTACGCGCGGGCATATCCGCAGAACAGTCTCGCGCCGCTGGATCCTGAGCCCCAGCTTTCAGATTTCTATGTACCATCAGATGCCCAAAAAGACCGCGAGATCGTGTTCATCGTCGTGGGAATTGTTGCAACGGGTCTCGTCAGCTACTATATTCAATCGAGATTGAAATAAGCAATAAGCAATAATTATTTTAAAAACATTTTTTTATAAATATATATATATATAGAACGATGTTAGTTGACGAACTTTAGTTTCCTATGATTGATGTAGGCTACACGGCCCTTAAACATCGTTTACCTGGTGCAAAGAGTATGATTCGTCTGGCCCGAGATTCTCTCGAGAAGTGGCGTGAGGACGAAAATTCGGCCACCCTTTTCGCAAAGCGGATGTTAGAGTTAAATTCCCCAGAATTCCCTCTCCTGTTCCAATCCAATCGCGATTGGACTTCCAACAAAGGTTTAGTATCGACGACGCAGTTACCGGACGATCTGGCGATGGCATGTTGGAGATTGTCCGATCTATTAGAATACCTCGCATACGATAGACATGCGCAAACTTAATACCAAACTATCGGTTCGCCTAGCGCGCAAGTTAGCGAACACATACTACAGCCCCCGCGGCTACTGGAAGGGGCTCGCGGCCATCAAGAACCTCGCGGCGGCGACCAAGGTTTCCGAAAACGCAGCATGGCTCAAGAAGCAGGCCATCTGGCAGATCTATTTGCCCGCGCCTCACAATATTCCGCGCCCGAAATTCGACGTGCCGGTGCCGAACGAAGTCCACCAAGCAGACCTCCTATTTCTCCCTCACGATCGCGTCGGTCGCAAGACGTACAAGTACGCACTGACAATCGTTGACATAGCGAGTCGGTATTAGGGGGCTGAGCCGTTGGCCACTAAAGAGTCTAAGGAGGTGGCCGAGGCTCTTTCCCGAATATATAAAAGGAGTCCTCTCAAATGGCCGAATCTTCTCCAGGTCGATCCCGGCCGCGAGTTCATGGGCGCGGTATCTCATCTATTGTCTAAACACAAAGTTTCTGTCAGACGCGGCCGCGTCAATATCCACCGGGACCAGGGGATCGTGGAGCGGTTCAATCGAACCCTGGCTGAGAGGCTGTTCGGTCACCAATATGCCAAAGAACTTGTAGACCCTCATTCGCGATCGACCGAGTGGGTGGCCAGGCTGCCCGCCGTGGTCTCCGCACTGAACGGAGAGGTGACCAGATTGATCGGTAAGAAGCCTGTATATGCCATCAAGTCTAAAAAGGTGACGAGCAAGCCCTCTGCCGTCTCGCGCGGACGACCCGTTGGTTTAGAGGAGCAACTGCTTCCATCGGATGTTGACGTCCGGTACCTCTATCAACCGGGAGAGCTCGAAGGTGGCAGCCGCCGCGCGACTGATCCCGTGTGGTCTCTCAATGTATATCATCTAGATCGATCTTCTTATGGTACCCAGCTACCCCCGGATCGTCAGATCGTATTCTCCCCTTTTTTATAGTCCTTTTGTTTTTTTTACCTATGTTAGAGGCTCGGTGTGTACCCCGTCTTCTATCACTCTCCTCTTGTCGTAGTACCCCGACAGCCCTAGTTTACTCTGGGTGTATGTTTTCATTACTCCACCGTTCATACGGAACCCTATGTTTTTAGCCACGTCTCTATGGCCTTCCAACGCGTTCTTATATCTATTCCAACTCACGCTGTTGGTTCTCTTACTCATTCCCTTAGAGGAATGCTTCACTACGCCCGGGGTTTCAATTCCAATCTCGATTGGAGTTGGTTGTGTGGCCAGCGCGCGTCGTTGGTGCCTGGCCGGATGCCACTTGGAGTCTTCGCTCTCAGCCAGCTTTTCTACGAAGTAACACTTACTGGATAGCGCTATAGCACTATCTCCTTGGAACTCCATCTTGAACAGCCCAGGTTCTCTGTTACTCCATTGGTCCCATGCGAGCCAGTGTATGTCACACGTTGTCTAGGCTTCACCAGCGCGTCTAGACTTTCATCGTTAGCTGTACTATCCGGTTTAGCACTCACACCTATGTACACACTGTCCGTATCCATTTGAATTAGTTCAAAGTCCTTTCTCGATACGTACTTGTCTAGTAAGTCGTAATAGAACTCTAACATTCTCAGCTTGGCTAGTTGGTACACGGCTATCCCACAGTGAAACGGTCTCTTAACAGGATACTTAGCCTTCCTACTAGATATCTCATACGCGTCTCCGATCTCTTCCAGATCTTCGAAGAACGCTGAGCGTAGTGCTTTATCCACACAGCTCTCATTTTTAGTGTACATAGTGTTAAGGTGTCTCTCTGGTGCCTCAATCATCTTACCACAACACGAATTACCAACCAACTTCATTATTTCAGCTACCGGCTTCTTCGACTCATCTACATCTCCGGTCCTCCTAACCGCAGTCACCTCTTCGACAAACCACGCGAAGGGTTTTCCAGCTTCATAGTCTAGGATCCTGTGGAGGCCGGTTATCACTAGCCCGTGCTCTAGATACCACTTCAACAGCGGGGCATACAGCAGCATCTTTTTTGCTGACAGCGTGCCCACTAATTTGTTTCCGTCTCCTCGATTCCTGCCTGTGTTTTTCAGATACTGGAGCATGTGCTCCGGAACCTCCTACTCTTCAACTACCCTGTTTAGGAACAGCGGAGACATCTCTTCAAACTTTTCTCTCAGGCTTTTTGGGACTTCTATATACACCTCGGCGAACCCGAACCAGTAATCACTTCCCCTGTGTACCCGTTGGCAGAACTTGTCTATGATCTTTTGGTTGTGGGGTGTCTTATTGTGGTGTATAGTTTCCTTACCGCACGGCATCTCTTTTTTGAGTGTCGACAGGTACAGGGCGTTAGCGTCGTACCCGAGGACTGCCTGACACGGTTTCCCTTCACCCTTGCTGTTTGGGCGTATCTTAGAAAGTCTTTGGTCTGGATCCAGCTTTTCCTGAGATACCAACACTTGCCGACGCCGTTCCTCGCATCAGATATTGGATGGCTACTCCTGGTAGGGTAACGGCGTCTTTGAATATATCTACTCCTCTATGTTTGTAAAAGTCACACATCTTACCTAATGCCTCTAGAAAAGGTGATACGTCGAGATCGTTGTAGTATCTCACCCAGTCCTTAAATGTTCTCATTCCTTTCTCCTCGAAAATTCTCCTGCACTCCTCCAGCTGCTCCTCGGTTACCAGCATCTCACATCTGAGTTTGGAATACCAGTGCACTATGTCAGGGAGCCCTTGATAGTCTAGCTTGTCTACAGAATCAAACCACTCATACGGGAAGAAAGACTTTTGAGATGAGCAGTCGTATGCCTTAATCCACTTATCGTATCTGACTCCCGGGCCAAGATACAGGAGAACGTCCATGAATCTGAATTCCGGAGTGAATAGGAATATGGTGTCGTTAGTCCGCTTGCCTACCATAACTTTCGTGGTCGTGTCTGCCAGCTTGCCCATCAGATGTTTCTTGATGATGTTGATGTCATACCTACTGCAGTTGAAACCCAACACTGGGACCTGATCTATCCACCTGTTTATCTCATCCACTTGGCGAGGCCTGAGGTGCTCCGTGTCCTCGAACCTGTACCGGCGACCCACTTCTTCGCAAATGTCCCTACCCCTCTCCTGCAGATCTTCTATGAACTTTCTTACCAGTTTGGCAGGATCCGTGTCACAGATGTGAGATACGGTTCCGGACAGGCTGTCCCTATGCTAACGCTTACGGGCACGTGCTCTGTCTCGTACGATAGGTCTGGTGTTTGGTCGGTCCTCCCTTCCTTACTCAGATACGCTTCAAAATCGTATACTATCTGGTACGGGTACAGTGTGGTGGGACATCCTGTCTTAATCTTAGTGCCGGTTCTGTTATACTTACACTCCCACATTATCACTAGGTTAACTCCTGCTTCACGGATCTCTTTATCCCGCTTGTTGCTGGTGCGAAACTCGTACCATCTCGCCGGGTGATGTTGCGGACAGCCGTGCCAGAAACACCCGTGATACTGGTACACCGTATTATTTTCCTTGCAGTATCCATCTACTGGAGATCCACAGATCCACCTCTCCCCGCCGTGCCCACACTGCTCGTGGTGGATGTGCACGTTCTCCTCACTCTCAACAGACGCCATCCAATCAAGTGCCCCTAGGCTTCCAACACTCTTTGGGTAGAAGGCCTTCTCGAACGCGGAGCGAGGGCACTTGATAACTTTCCCTTCGCATACGGCGTGTGTCTCGCCCTTCATGCACTTGGGTCCGTGCCGAGTAACGTTACTAGCCTTCGTGAACCTCTGTTTGCAAGTGTCACAGGCGTACGTTTTCGACAGACCTTTTAGGTTTTTTATCAGGAACGCGTGGTTTTTGTAGATGCCTATCGTCATATGCTTCGTACCTACCTCCTCATAGTGTGCTGGTGCCTTCCTCAACCACCATATTCCACTCTCGGTTGGCTGATATACTTCTATACCCACCTTAAACTTCTCCTCAACCTTTTTCAGCTCGTCTAGCGGAATAGGCCCAGGCTCTCTCTTACCGAAATACTTAGCACTCATCTCTCTGGCTTGGGCGGTACACCTGTCTGGGTAAGCCCCGTCGTGAATGGCCAGGCACCTGAATAGACACAGCTCATCGTTGTATTTGTCTAACGAGTACATACCTTTCTTATTCCTCAACCAGTCTGGGAGAGGTCCACTAGCCGCGTGTTTGGAAGTCAGCCCGAGATCTACTCCTCGTGTTCCCTGCACTAGTTTTATATAAACCTGCTCCCACCTCACGAACGTCCATTTCGTGTTGGGCCTCTCGACTTTATCTATATCCATCCTCTTTTTCTCGTTATCTTTCGCCCATTTCTCTACTTCACCTAAGGAGCCCATCCACCTACTCCCCCCAAGATTCTTATTAAATATTATCGTCTTTGCGCGACCTCGGTGATCTTTTTCCTCAATGTGTTGTAGTTTGTAGGAGTATGAATATATCTATGAAGTTTGTTGTCAGATGAGAAGTTAATTTCTCTACTATCCTATCAGGTATTTCCTTTTCTACGTGTTTCCTAAATGAGAACGTGAACGTGCATCTACCCTGCTCGACTTTCTCCATCTCTTCGTCTCTAACCGATAGAATAGCCTCGCCCTCGTCAGCTATCGCGTGTAGGAGGGCGGTTTTAAGCTTACGCTTTGGTTTAACTACGGCGGGGGAAGCCGGCAGGGCGGCCGTTCTCAGTGCAATTATACTCTCTACTTGTAGTCGTTTTCCTATTTGAGTGGTTAACTCCTGAGACCCCAAGACGGTATTTGTGAAGGCACCTCTGGAGTATGCCCTACCTACTCGACGTGTAAACGCCTCATTCTTTATGGCGTTTATCAGCTTTGTCAACCCCCTAACTCTCAACCGTTTACCATAAGTAATCCATAGAGATTCGGCTTCTCTTCTCAAACTTTCTATTTCTGCTCTAGTTTCTGGCGTTATCATAGTTTCTGTATATACTTTTGTTATAACCTATGAAATGTATCTGTTCAATTGGACGTGAAAAATTTACATCATGTTTTTTTTCACGTCCAATTGAATATAAACATATACATATATAATGGAGTGTGTGACTTGTTGTAAGACTTTTGCGTGTAAAGACTATCTACGAAGGCATCTATCGAGACGTAGAAAATTTCCTTGTGTCGCCCCACAATTCCAATACCCCAGATGCCCTTGTAAATTCGTTAGTGCCCAAACTCTTTGTAGACATAAGCAACTGCGCTGCCAGGTGGCTAAAGGTGAACGTGGTAGAATTAGTTGCTGATCTACGGAATAAATTAGCTATATTGGAGGAGGAAAATGCGGTGTTGGAATATAAAATATCCTAATCTCCAATATAATTGGGACTACAAGACCACTTTCTCATTCAATACCACCACTAACTTTGTGTTGGTGGTGGAAATTACAATACCTCTCAATAACAGCATAATGGTTGCTGTTATCATTTTGACTCCCTCTATACTACTCAATGATTTAATAATCTCGGTGGTTTAGGACACGGAGAAGACACAGGCATCATGCTTCTACGGTACCGGGTAACTACGAGTGACATTTGCGCACCATACACAGTCTCAAATCGTGTCTGCCTAATAGCTTCTCAACAACAACAACAAACAACACACAACAACAATTACAAGTTGTTGTATGCCGTCAGTTCCACGTTCCAGCCGCTGAGGACACGGAGAAGACACAGGCATCATGCATCTACGGTACCGGGTAACTACGAGTGACATTTGCGCACGATACACAGTCTCAAATCGTGTCTGCCTAGTAGCTTCTCAACAACAATAACAAACAACACACAACAACAATTAAAAGTTGTTGTATGCCGTCAGTTCCACGTTCCAGCCGCTGACTTTATTATTTTAAACTCTATTCATCCATCCATCACACATTATTTTTGTCGGATAGCGAGACATAGCGATCGCAATGCTGTCCGGAAGTCCGTGCGTTCTTGCTTGCGTGCGTGTGTCCGGATTCGGCGTTAATGTTGTTACATACCTTATATCTCCACAACCCTTATTCCGATTTACTCAAAATGCAGTATGTGGCCCCATTGCCCAAGGCCAAGGTCATATAACCCTTACTCCGATTGTGCGCCATTAGAACATTCACATTTCATATAATATGTTGGCCCGTTCGCCTGAAAACCCCACGATTTAATCTACAGTGGAACCTCTCTAAACCGGACACCAATAAAACACTTGTGATCAGTAGTAGCCATTTGAGGGCAAGGCGATGGTCGATGGTTGTTTTTTTGTGATTCTGTGAGGGCAACATGGTGGTTTCGGGCGTTTCGTTTTATTTTATATTATCGTCCTAATTGTAAACATTGCGCGATTTTCGCTTCATTTGAACAAAAAATAAGCTGGTGTCATAATAACGAGACTCGCACAAGGAGCACAAACATAGCATGACGTTCAGGGTTCGGTTGCTCAAAACCTCTGTTAGCTTAATGGACTGTTAAATTTTTAACAGTGTTGAGGATTTAACAGTCCGTTCAGCTAACAGATGCTTAGAGAAACCGGGCCCAGTCTGTTATCGATATGTTATAAGCTGTATCAGCCGTCGCCTGTTACGGTGGTAATGCGCGGGACCAGTGGCACTCGATAGTCCGTGTTACCAAGGTCAGTCAAATGACACATCCACCACTACCACCCATCGGACGAGGACTCGCCACGATTTCCTATGGCCTCCACCAATAGTAACAGAAAATCGCGGCGTGTACTCGTGACAAACTCGGGTGATTTGGACCACTTTTCTACTTTCCTACAAGCAGCTATGCCACTATGTACTGCTCCACTAAAGTAATTTGGAAGCTGTTTCCAGTTCTCACCTATTTATACCCCCACGAGTTGTGGTGGTGGGGGGGGGGGGTGGTATACTGGAGTCAGGTTGTCTGTCCGTCCGTCCGTCCGTCCGTCCGTAAACTTAACATCAGAGAAATATTGTTATAACTTCTATTTCCTTCATCTAAAATGCTTAATATTTCACACATGCATTCCTGTCAGGCTCTACTACCATGCTGTGCCAAATCCACGACCGTCCAACCCCCGCTGATCCCAAGGTCAAAGTCAAATTCATGGTCTCTTTACAAAACTTAACATCAGAGAAATATGTTATAACTTCATCTAAAATTCTTAATATTTCATGCATTCATTCCTCTAAGGCTCTACAGGCACACGCGGACAGGCACCATGCAGACGACAGGCAGGCGTATTGTGTGGTAATATAAGATATATAGGTCGATAGCTTTGTTCATTTCTACATAGGATTACACACATTGTACCGCATGTGCTATTTCTCATTTTACGTTCTCTGTCAAAGGTCAAGACACCATATCTTCGTTCATGGTTGTATGAATGTACGTATATTAATTTTACCCGTTTCAGCTGTTAAATATTACAATAAACTATTTGATTTGTAAGGCACATACTTTGAGTTCATAGTTCATAACAGTATCTACCCGTCTGTAGAAATTCGGAAGAAATTGTGCGGACATTGGACAATTTTCCGAAGAAATTCCGATTCGGGGTATTGGTCCAAGGAGTGTAGCCATCAATATACTACAGTGGAGCCTCTCTAAACCGGACACCAATACAATATAGGCCATCTTATTTTTGTATGTGTTTCTTGATCATTTATCTCAGGTGTTCATGATCGCATATCACACAACTATGGCTCAAAATGATAAAATGTCTGATTTACGTACAGTGAAACCTCTCGAAACCGGACACCCTGGGAACCTCCCAAGGTGTCCGCTTTATAGATGTTTCTCTGTATCATTATTCATGCCAATTTATCAAGCTCAGTTTCGTCAACGATGTGATTACCCTGCAAGATGAGGCTACACATTTTTTTCATATGAAAAATAAAACAAATAATTATTTTAATTATGCACGGATCTACGTTTTATTGTCAAAGAGTGGTGACAACATATGCTTTAGAATAGAAATAAAAACAAAATAGCATAAACTATTTTAAGTATGGGAAATTAAAAATGACATGTCCGTTTCCCCGCAACTGTTTCTGAGTTTCTTATTTCAAAGTATTGAACTGGAAAAGGTCCTACGAGGACCAACAACCTCCAATACTGCACACACGGTTCATGCTCTTTATTGTACCCACCTCATCATATTGCGCGATATAGCAGAGTAAAGCACTAATCTTTATTACAATGAATTTGATCAAATAAAATGGTACGTCTGGTTGATGTACATGTAAGTCAATTTAATCTTCATTTTTTTATTTTCCAACGATTATAAACAAGCACTATATCATTTATGCACATGCTTTCGTTCACGGGGGCGTAATCGGGGTCCTTAATGTGTGAGGAAACCGGAGTACCCGGAGGAAACTCACTTTTTCCGGCCTGGAGACCACCATTCCATCTCACATACTGCCCCGGTCGAGGGCCGAACCTGGACTTCATTGGTGAGAAGCGCGCTCGTTACCGATTGCCCTCACAGGTTCTTGAAGAACGGTTCATAGTTCGGTGTTTTGTTGGTTATTTCGATATCTCTGGTGGTTTGGGTGCATTGTTACCAACCAACATACTATTTACATCACCTCCCGCAAATTTACACGTATAAGTACGGTATTTGACAGCATAGAGGTGGCCCGAATGTTCGGAACGATGATGTCAACAATGACTTAGAAAAAAATCACCATTGGACGGCAAAGCCTCCGAAAGCCAGTGGAGCAAAACTAAGTCTGTACGGTTAGGACGTCGACAGTTTCACACTAATTGTGTACCGTAGAGACGCAGAAATATGTACGGTATAGACATTTGCCATGCATGGCGCCTGTGAAACACGAAGTTGGCTATACATTGCGGTCAGCATGTCAGTGCACACACAAACGAACACGACAGGTTGGAACCAACCTGTCGTGTTTGTTCGTGTGTGCACTGACACGCTGACCCCACTGTAATATGTAAGCACCATAAGCTTGACACATTTATTTATTATATATGAAGGATAAAACAACAACACTACCCAAAGACACCGGCAATACAGTTAACTTAGGCCATGAAAAAGTACTCTTGTTCTCAGATATCGCCGAGTAGAGCAATTTATCGTCATGGATAAATAAATTCTTACTGTAAATTTGTCACATGATCAATATGTTAAATCCAATTGTGTCTGGTGAAAATCTTGTGATTCTTCACACCTAAAATAGATTATAGTAACTTTATAGAACATATATTCATCTGGCGATGGCATGTTTACTCGTTTGTTTAGCGTAAGGACCCAATCACTGGTGCATTATTTGAAGATAAAGTTCTAGGTCACCTGATTAAATAAACGATATGTCGTTTGTTTTAAAGGACTCTGAATCACAATCAACAATTTTGATGGAAAGTTGGGCCTCGTTAGATAGATTTAGAGCTATTATGGATAAGTTAAAACAGATTGTTACATGAATAAGATATACAAATTGTGCAAGCGTATATATAATTTATTTGAAAATAGCTATTTTTCCATTTGTTCCGGAGCAGAGGTGAATGGGGATGAGGGTTGTGTGGGGCTTGGATGGGGCAGATTGTCAGGCGTGGGAGCATACTTTTCGAGAAAATGTTTTGAGATGTTTGTCTCTGATTTTTTCAAGTCGCCAGATGCATATACGTTCTATAAAGTTACTATAGCCTATTCTAGATGTGAATAATCACAATATTTTCATCAGACACAATTGGATTTAACATTTATCCCGTCAACACAATGCGTATGTGACGTGACACACGGTGCCTTGAAACATTTTTTATATCCTGTCAATACAACCTAATCACTGCGTATGAATATGTGCGGTTGTCATACTAGACGATTCTCCGATTTTGAGGATGCGGCTGTGGTTATATTTTGGCATTTTAAAGCTATTTGTAGGTGTTGACGGGATAAATAGAATAGTAGGTTAGTGCCGTGAATGGGGAAAATATTTGGAGCAGCACGAAAACGGGATGGGCTCGGTAGAGCCTCGCCCGTCCCGTTTCTTAGCCTTGCCAAATATTTTACCCCATTCACTGCACTAACCTACTATTCTCTATATTGATCATGTGGCAAATTTACAGTAAAATTTGATTTATCCATGACGATAAATTGCTCTACGCGGCGATATCTGAGAACCAGAGTACATTTTTATGGCCTAAGTTAACTGTATTGCCGGTGTTGTAGAGCAACTGATGGTTAGGACAAGATGTATACACAGGATTACCACGTTTAGTTCGTTTTTGCTAGTTTTAAAGGGGAAAACATTAAAACTTGAAGCACTTATTTCTGAAATTAGAACAATTTCCCCATGTTAAATCCCCATAGACATCTTCACTCTGTGGAGAAGTCTATGAGGATTTAACATGGGGAAATTGTTTTTTCGTAATAAAATCAATATTGGACCAAATTTCACGAAATAAAAAGAAGGCTCATTCTTAAATTTTCATTTAATTTAATATTACTTACCTTTCACGTTTTTAGCTCGACTATTCGAAGAATAAGTAGAGCTTATGTTGTCACCCCGGCGTCGGCGTCGGCGTCGGCGTCGGCGTCGGTTAAGGTTTTTAGTCAACCTTGTATATGGAATACTACTGGCCCTACACCCACCATACTTGGACAACTTCATCTCCTAGTGATGTACATCAATGACCCCTGATCTATATTTGACCTTGACCTACATTTCCTCTTGGATTACTTAGTTAATTCCTCTTGGTTAAGATTTTTAGTCAACCATGGTTAAGGTTTTTAGTCAAGCTTGTACATGGAATACTATTGTGCATACAGACACCATACTTGGACAACCTTTTCTCATAGGGATGTACATCAACAACCTCTGGTCTATATTTGACCTTGACCTACATTTATTCTTCAATTACTTAGTTAATTCCCCTTGGTTAAGGTTTTTACTCAAGCTTGTATATGGAATACTCCTGGTCCTACACCCAGCATACTTGGACAACTTCATCTCCTAGTGATGTACATCAATAACCCCTGACCTATATTTGACCTTGACCTACATTTAACCTTGAACTACCTAGTTAATTCCCCTTGGTTAAGGTTTTTAGTCAACCTTGGTTAAGGTTTTTAGTCAAGCTTGTACATGGAATACTATTGTGCATACAGACACCATACTTGGACAACCTTTTCTCATAGGGATGTACATCAATAACCCCTGATCTATATTTGACCTTGACCTACATTTCCTCTTCAATTACTTAGTTAATTCTCATTGGTTAAGGTTTTTAGTCAAGCTTGTATATGGAATACTCATGGCCCTACACCCACTATACTTGGACAACTCCATCTCCTAGGGATGTACATCAATAACCCTTGATCTATATTTGACCTTGACCTACATTTGACCTAGACCTACATTTCCTCTTGAATTACTTAGTTAATTCTCTTTCGTTAAAGTTTTTAGTCAAGCTTGTAGATGGAATACTCCTGGCCCTACACCAACCATACTTGGACAACGTTATCTCCTAGTGATGTACATCAACAACCCCTGACCTATATTTGACTTTGACCTACATTTAACCTTGAATTACTTAGTTAATACCCCTTGGTTAAGGTTTTTAGTCAACCTTGGTTAACGTTTTTAGTCAAGCTTTCTACATGGAATACTATTGTGCATACAGACACCATACTTGGACAACCTTTTCTCATAGCGATGTACATCAATAACCCCTGATCTATATTTGACCTTGACCTACATTTCCTCTTGAATTACTTAGTTAATTCCCCTTTGTTAAGGTTTTTAGTCAAGCTTGTATATGGAATACTACTGGCCCTACACCCACCATACTTGGACAACTTCATCTCCTAGTCATGTACATCAACAACCCCTGATATATATTTCACCTTGACCTATATTTCATCTTCAATTACTTACTTAAGTCACCTTGGTTAAGGTTTTTAGTCAACCTTGGTTAAGGTTTTTACTCAAGCTTGTACATGGAATACTATTGTGCATACAGACACCATACTTGGACAACCTTTTCTCATAGGGATATACATCAATAACCCCTGATCTATATTTGACCTTCACCTACATTTCCTCTTCAATTACTTAGTTAATTCTCTTTGGTTAAGGTTTTTAGTCGACCTTGTAGACGGAATAATCCTGGCCCTACACCAACCATACTCCTAGTGATGTACATCAACAACCCCTGACCTATATTTCACCTTGACCTACATTTAACCTTGAATTAATTAGTTAATCCCCTTGGTTAAGGTTTTTAGTCAACCTTGGTTAAGGTTTTTAGTCAAGCTTACCGCTGACCTATATTTTACCTTCACCTACATTTAACCTTCAATTACTTGGTTAATGTTTATAGTCAAGCTTGTATATGGAATACTCCTGGGCCTACATCAACCATACTTGGACAACTTCATCTCCTAGTGATGTACATCAATACTCCCTGACCTATATTTCACCTTGACCTACTTTTATCCTTGGATTACTTAGCTATTTCCCCTTGGTTTAAACAATATTTATTTGTAAATGTACATTGTATACATGTTACATAGCAAAATACAGGGATTTGAAAACAAGCTAGTAGCTTATATAAATTCATCTCCCTACAAGATATACAATAGTGTAACGTACAAATCAAATGTAGTGCGCAATACAATATACAATTTTAACTATGCTATTGTTTATAAATGTAAATAGAGTTGGAGAAGAAAACAAATAATATAATGAAAAGAAAAAAAAAGTGATTAGGGTGGTGAAAGCTTATCGGGAAATCTCAGTCAACTATTTGCCATTCCTGTGTATCAATACCGTGCGCCGTACCATGCGGGGCCGTCGGCGCGACGTATGATGGGACGATGTGTGTTTTTCCCCGTCAATGCATCTGGGTCTTGCATATAATGAAGAATATAGGTAATATGATTAGAACCGCCTTGTGGCTGTAATAAATTTGTGAACTTGTAGGAACACTTGTTTGTTTTGCTCTAATGAAAGGTGCTCATTTCCGTTCAGAAGGTTATCTGCAATGATTGGACATTCTAGCCCAGCTAAATATTGTTGACGTTGTGGTTCATATTTTGTGCATGCTGTTAGGTAGTGGTCTACCGTCTCTTGTGACCCACAAGAACATAAAGGAGAATCTACTATTGATTTTCGATAGAGGTCATAGTTAAGCGAGCTACAAGCTAGTCGAAGACGAGCGTGCAATATTTGGTCTCTCCTGTTTCCTATGTTGAAAAGTTGTGTTGGTTTTGATGTATTTTTATTCATTCGATACTTAAAGATTGATAAGCTAGGTGAGTTTCTAATTTCAGTTGGTAATGTGTTCCATTCGCGTATTGCAGACGGTAGGAATGAGTTACTGTACATTTGAGTGCGGCAAGATATATGCGGAATGTCATCTGCATTGCGAAGGACGTAGCGATTTTGTACTCGAGTCGGTATAAGAGTACATAGGTAATTAGGTGTTAGATTATTTTTCATTTTAAAAAGTTGTATTAGTTTATGTTTTCTTCTTCTGGTACATAGAGTTTCCCATTTTACGTCGCAATATAGATTTTCTAGGCTGCATAGTTTTGTGGCCAACCAGTCTCGCGACCACTGATGAGTTGTTTTGAGATCATCGTTGAGAGAAATGGCGGAGGCGTTCGGGTCGTCGACTATGATGTATAAGCTAGTGTCATCGGCAAAAAGTCTGATATTCGATTTGATTTCCTTGATTATATCATTTATATAAATTTAAAAAAGGAGTGGACCTAGGATAGACCCTTGAGGAACGCCAGCATTAATAGTGGACCAGTGGGATGATGAATTTGCGTAAACTACTCTCTGTTGCCTGGAAGATAGATAAGATGTAAACCATTGGTGTAAGTTGTCAGTAATGCCTACTGAAGACAGCTTATAAAGTAGGCCACGGTGCCAGACCCTATCAAATGCTTTAGAGATATCACAAAATACTGCACGAACTTCTTTGCCGTCATCCAGTGCTTTACATATATCGTTGTATACATATACTAACTGGTTTACTGTTGAATCTCCTTTGATAAACCCCGACTGGAATGGCATGAGAATATTATTATTAACTATATAATTGTACAGATACTTATGAATACAGCGTTCCATGAGCTTACCAATACAGCTTAAGAGTGATATTGGCCGGTAATTTTGTGGATTTGAAGGATCGTTCTTTTTTAATATTGGGATGACGTTAGCTAGTTTCCATGAAGATGGAAAATGCGATGAGTTGATCGATATATTAAATATCATTGATAGAGGTGATGAAAGCTCTTTTACGCCTTCTCGCAATAGGCGAGGACTTATAAGGTCTGGACCACATGCTTTGGATGGGTCAATACGGGATATAGCGTCACATATATCAGTGGGTGATATGTGAATAGAGGATATGTTGTGCTGGGGCAAAATAAGAGGTGGTAAAATGTGGTTACTGTCATCGATTGAAGATTGTTTGCAGAAGTAGGCGTTGAGCATCTCTGTTTTTTCCAGGTCAGAATTCGCTTCAGTTCCATTTTCTATAAGTATTGGTATTTGTGAGGTTGAGCCGTTTTTGTCTGTTAGTTGCTTGGCTATTTTAAATCATGTTTTTGCTAGAATGTCACTCGTATTAATTTTTTCTATCAATTTGTTTTTATGTTCTAATTTGCATTTTCGAAGGAGACTTGTCACTTCGTTTCTTATTTTTCTGAAGTTGGCCCAGGCGCTTTTGGTTTTACATGATTTTGCTTTTTTATGAAGTCTATGCCGTTTTTTTATTAGTCGGCGTAAGCTATTATTAAACCATGGGATATCATTAGGTCTAATAGTTACTAGTTTGTTTGGTATAGATTTGAATGCAGCATCTGTAATTATGTCAGTTAATGACTTTATCGTTCTTTCAATATTGTCAGGTTGAATTAAATCAGTCCAGTTGTGATTATTTAATATATCTCTGTAAGTGTTAAAATCGCCTCTGTCATAAAGCCAAATGCGTCTCTTGTAAATTGTTAGTTTGGGCTTATTAAATTTCATTACACATACGATCGGGCAATGAAAGCGGACAAGATCTGGTATAAACATGTCCGCGACAAAGCTAGTGAGAATCTGGTCCTTGTGTTTCATAAACATTAGGTCGATAAGGGATGATGAGTGCTCCGTGTAATGGGTTGGTGAAGTAATTAACTGCTCTGCATTGTACGATGATATAAGCCTGCTAATTTTGTTAGATGTAGAGTTTAAGTGTGTTAATATTAAAATCACCTGCTACCAGGATATTATCACATGTTTCGTTAAATGCTCGATCAATGTTCTCTTCCATTAACGTCCAGTGAGCATTATTCGAGTATGGTGGTCTGTATATGCCACCAATTAAAAGTTTACGTTGGTATGTAGTTACTTCGATCCATACATATTCAATGCCGTTTAAATCGAGATCGCTGCGCCGTTTAGATAAAAGTGAATTCCGAACGTATATAGCCACCCCGCCACCAATTCTGTCAATTCTGTCACACCGAAAAGGAGGATTAAAATTGGGTATGCATAGTTCTGCATTTAATGTGTCTGGTGTGAGCCTGGTTTCAGTGAATATTAGGATATCGTAAGGTTGAGCCTCTACTTCTAATATGTCGAATTTGTGCTTAATGCTCTGTATATTAAGGTGCATTATACTAAGCCCACTATTTATTAGTTTGGTATATGACGATGCTGAATCGTTTAGGGAGGAGTCAATATCTGGCAGTGATCCCGGGTTCGATGTGTATTACCTGCTAGGAGGAGGAGTATTTTAGTAAGTGATGTGAAAGTTGCCCCGTGCAAGATGAATGCGAGCATAGACAGAAGAATAACCGATATAAACATGGCTAAGATTTGACTTCTGAATGTTCTGTTTCGTTCCAATTTTATCTGGTTTGGTGTAAACCTTTGTTTTGTTAGACGTGTCAAGCGACACAGGATTATGGTAGATTCAAAAGATGTTTTTATGCTAAGTGTGCTTACGGTTGATTGTACGATTCCGCGAAGAAGCATGGTGGTCAATAAGAGCCAGACGAGTGGTTTTGGATAATGCCGTCCATAGTGCCGTCGCGCGCCTGTCGCACCACTATCGCCGCAAGCCTGGGGCAATTTCGGGGAAGTCAGCTTAGGCTTAAAAGTGGTCAGTACTTATTTATCCCGAGTCGGCCCGGGGCACAACGATAGTAGCACGACAGGCATCGACACCCCGCCCAGCACAGACGCATCTAACAACATTCGAACAAGGCCCCCCGAGTCAGCAATCACCACAGATGTTAATGTTGAGGTAATAATAAACTCAACATGAGAGTTGTAGAAAACAGAAAACATGTAACAAAATAGTACGGAGTTTGTTCGACTACATGGTGTTAGTCTTATGCAATTATGAAATTATGTTAATATCCATTTTCACAATGTTGTGGTCAGATGGTCGTCAGCTTGATGTCTCATTGCAAGACGTTTATCAGAGTACATGGCTGACTATGCAAGTGATGCCAATTGAGCATTGTAAGGTTCACATTTAGATGAATTACAAGTTATAACTGTCTGATTTGGGCCTACGTTGGTGGTCCGCACAACCGACGAATGGCGCGTACATGTATTCATTTTCATCTTGAAAACCGAATTTAATGAAGCGAAGTTAGGTTAAAGACATAGTCAATAGTATGTTTTTCGAAGATGTTTGGTTGCGAAGTACATAATGGGTTCCTATTGGTATAATATCTTCTCTCCGTTAGGCTACGAGTCTTGTGGTTTAGAAATGCTGCCGGCGACCATCATATGCCCGTTCGTACAACTATCACTGAATGTACACATGTTTGTTCAGTAACATCAAACATAAAGCTGCAAACATATTGGGTTTTGGGTACGTACTCATACTTGTAATGGCCACAGTGGCTATATGGTATATGGATTACAGTTTGGCTGGTGTAATAACGTTGGAGCTGATGCCTGTATTCCCATTATTATAGTAATACACACATACTGTATAGGTGTTTAGTAGTTACAGTTTCACGTTGCTTCTAATGTTTTTACTTACGTGTAATAGTAAGGATTTTGCTATGGCATGAAAAAGTTTCTCAACTCAAACTTAAAAGTGTGTCGTATATTTCAAGGAGACATACGATACCGTATATATTTGTTGGAGTCGGTCGTCCCATAGGATCTCCCTCCTTTATTCTTAGGAGGGAGTAAAGTCGGGAACCGCGACGAGAGGTTTTATGTTCACATAAGGCGCTCATCGAAAGCGAAACATGAGCGCCTTACGTGTGTAGATAGGTAACTATTGGTTAATGGGCATGTGATCAAAAACACGTTGTTATATGAACACGTGCTAAGCTGAGTGAATCGGTTATCTCCGCTACCAGTACAAGTTACAGTCGATCATGACACGACATGTTGGGACATTCGTGCATCATATTCAACGACTTACACCAAGTACGCACGTATTTACACATGATGGAATGTTCATTGCCATAATAATGCATGTATCGAAGGTATGACATGTTGAATTGTGATTACTGTTTACGAGTATCAATCAAAAGTGATAATAGAAATGACTCACTATAAGTATATAATTGTTCACTACACACGACTGGCTAGGAATCGGTGTCCACAAGCATAATGAGCATACACAGGGCTGTTGTGTGATAAGTTGTATCTCGCCACAAGATAATGGGGTCCATCAATACGATTCATGGTCAGTGTGAGGCCGGATCAGCTTAAGCGTTAAGGTTAAGGTTTTTAGTCAAGCTTGTATATGGAATACTCCTGGGCCTACAGCAACCATACTTGGAAAACTTCATCTCCTAGTGATGTACATCAATAACCCCTGACCTATATCTGTCATTGACCTACATTTAACCTTGAATTACTTACTTAATTTCCCTTGGTTAAGTTTTTTAGTCAACCTTGGTTAAGGTTTTTATGCAGGCCGCAGCCACCTTGTTTGTCAAGCTATGTGTACATCGACAACCCTCGTAGTCGAGCTATGCTGTTCTCCTACAGCTCTTGTTTCAAGTCCGCTACCTTTTGGGTGTCATAATTTACCGGCCCGCACAGCTTACAGTACAGTGAATATTTGTGTTCTATTATTTGGCATGCACAAATTATCTCCTACTAAACAATAAGAATAAAGAGTTTTTCAAACACGTTCAGAATGTTAATACAATCGAAACTGATATCAACAGAAATAACGTGATATATCTACATGTAGGCGACTACCCAATTGAACTTATTTATCCACCCATATAGGAATCCGGGGCCGTTTTACTAAACTTCGTACGACTAAAATGTTCGTAAGTGCAACATGATGATAGTCCATGGATTTCACATTAACAATGTGTTCTTGTAAACAATTATTGGATTTACATTAATTGAGCATAGGCTGAATAAATTGAAATTTCCAGACGATCCTAAATGTGCATTTACGAACATTTTAGATGTACGATGTTCAGTGAAACGGGCCCCAACTTGTCGGCCGGTTAGGTCTGCCTGTCGGTCGGTCAATCGGTCGTTTTTTTTGGAAATTTCGTTTCCGCTCTATATTTCCGATAACTATACATCAATTTTCTAATAATTTGGCACAAATGTTTATCATGACAAGACGATGTGTCACACGTAATACCCATGGGTCTACGCCCAATGTTAAGGTCACGAGAAAGGTCAAAGTTCGTTTCCGCTCAATAATCGAACCATCTCTCTTCCGGCGCCGCTTTTGTTGTTTTTTAGGTTCTTTGGCGTACTGCCGTCTATTTAGAGACTACCGTGCTACATGTATACTGTATATGAACCAGTACATGGGAAACCATATAACACTTGGCAATGCCACCGTACAACAGCCATGGTTTGGAGGTTTGTGTCCATGTACATGTCGCTCGAAACAGGTCTGGCTATGGGCCTCTAATTTGCAAAGAGACGGCCAATGATGGTACCGTTACAATTTATGGAATCGAATTTGGCGCAACATATCTCCTATTCTGTGAGTGCGTCTGTCACGTCGACATCTTTGGCCGATTTGAATGAAAGCGAATTTGGCGCGAAAATGTCATGTATCAATGCGTCTGTCACGTCGACGTATTTGCGTTAGAAACGTAACGTAGTAACGTAACGTAACGCCATTGTATTGCTCAATAGACGCCACGCTTTCACAAGCTTACGAAATATTCAACGTTTATGAGTGAAAATGGAGAGAGTTAATATTCCACGACTATCCATTTGGAGATCTTATGTCAGCACGTAAGCTGGCCACGTTTTCGCTACATTTCGTTGATGTTTAATGATTTAATCGCAGATTTAATTCCAACTCCTTACACACTTAGGTGGGTGGGGTAACAGAAACGTATCAAACTTGCAGATGTAGAAACCAATGGAGGTTTGCGGAACTTTAATGACCAATTCGTGTGAACTTTCTGTTGCATTTTAATTATTGTAAAGTACCGGTAGTCTATGTCAGTATTCGAATTACGACTTGAACACAATGATATTTGCATGCATTAGTCGCATAATTTGTAAATATGGCTGTGGCAGATTCAGGAAGGGGTCCGGGGGGGGGGGGGGGGGCTCCTGTCAGGATTCCGGATGATCATTTTTGCAATCGAGAAGCTGTTTTATTCTGCCAGCGCTGTCAAATATAAGGGTGATTTTACCCGATCGAGGTCCAGCTGGTATAGTGAGCCCATTCAGAAGATATTACCACAATGAGCCTTTAAAGTTATCACATGAACATTATCTACTGAAAATGAGTCGTTTGAATTTCGACATGCCATGGGGCAAAAAGGAGCTGGAGCAGCTGCATGAGGAGTCGAAAAATCAGCAGTCAAAATAATTCAAGCCTAATGTTGTTAATTAGATAACGCGTAGTAGCGTGCACACCTATATTCAGTAAAAATACCGTGAGCATATCTAAAGATTTAATACCAAGAAGGCATACATGCGAGTTGATATGGCCTTAAGGCTGAAGAAAGAAGTGTGGTAATATCTACTGGGGACGAACCGCGACACTGTGAGTGTTGACCGTGCGAATACCCGGAGCCTGGGAACGCCTATATACAGTGCAGTCTCCGTTTTTGTTCCACCGTAGACAACACTTGCAAACTCAACGCGAACGCAACGCGAACGCAACGGTTTGCTGTAGCGTTGTATACATTAATTGTTTAAACGTATAATACGGTTCGTACACGTGTAATACACTTTGTCAAACCGTTTTGTTTAAAAGCGCTGTATACGTTCTTTAAACGTATAATACGGTTCGTACACGTGTAATACACATTGTCAAACCGTTTAGTTTAAAAGCGTTGCATACGTTGTTTAAACGTATAATACGGTTCGTACACGTGTAAAACACATTATCAAACCGTTTAGTTTTAAAGCGTGTAATACGTTTAGCTTCAAGGCGTATAACACGCTTTGGCGTATACATATGTAGTGAGGTGAAAGAGTTCAAACGTGTACAACGCTTTACCTGGAAGCGTGTAGCTATATGAAAGCGTTGAAACGTGTACAACGGTTACACGTTTTAACGCGAATACCTGTTCAGCCCCGATCGCTTCGAGGCGTCCTTGTTTCGTCCCTTTTAAAATATCGCGAATACATACCCTCAGATCGAGTTCAAAGTACATCGGCGGTGTGATTTAGCACTTCAATTGATCCCTAATCCCTGATGCCTAATGAGTCACGCTTTTAACACGACAGATGTACCTTGTCGTTTATCAAAATGTTTGCGAATTGTAGATCACGTGAGCCGGCTCATCAGGATCTGCGGCATTCCTACGTACATGTACATTTTATATACACAAAAATGACCCCTAATACAGCGTAATGTAACAGTTCCTAACTTAATATGGAATAGCCCGGGCCGATAGTCCGTGTCAGTTAAATATTACGAACACAGATAGTGCATGGTTTCTTTATTTTATTTTAACATCATCAGAAATGGCGAGTGTAGGAACTCTCGTATCTTTACGCTGAAGCCAGTCTATTTCAGTCACTAATCCGCTATACACCTGTCCCACGCGTGTGTTAAGAAAAATCGATAATTGGAGAAACTGAATACACAGCGAGCTGCACACTGGTTTAACACGGATATGGCCCGCGGATATGTGTCAAATTACTTGGTGGTCAAAACCGGTAAATTTACATAGTTTATAGCGAAATAGCAGCCGACTGGCAACTTTTCTTGGACCGATTTTTAAGACTAGTTTTCAAATCTCAATCGGTCTGAGAGTTCAAAAATCGGTCCAGAACCGGAAAACTGAAAATGTTAGAAGCCCTGCAGTCTAGAAGTATATATACACACACGAAGAACGATCTGAGCATGCGCATTCTACGCGATACACAGTTGGCATACCAAAACGTGTAATGCGTTAAAACCCGTGGAAACGTGTTATACGTATAACACGGTTTCATCTGTACGGTGCTGTGTACATGTAGAAGCGTGTAACCGTTCGTCATTAAATCGTTTAAACGGTTTACCTTAACGTTGTATACGTTTACAACCGTTGTACACTGATTACACGCTTTTGAAACTCAATGCGTTGTTTACAACCGTTGTATACGTTAACAACCGTTGTACACGGATTACACGCTTTTGAAACTCAATGCGTTGAACACGGTTTGTTCGACTTTCGCGCATGCGCAAGAGTGGGGAAACGCAACGCATGGCCGAAAACGTATTACACGTAGACGACACACGGTTTGAAACGCAACTAACGGAAACTCCACGGATACGCAACGCACAACACTTTGTACACGTATAAACCCGGAACATTTTGACAGAAACGACTGTATAGCGAGCCTCGTTCTAGGAGCTCACTTTTAAGTCTTCACGAAACAGTTTACGAACTCTGGATTACTAACCACCCGTTGTGTATCGACTGCATCGCAGCCTCTACGAGCCATCCAGTACACAAGGCACAGTGGTGTTAACTGTAGAGACCGTAGACGGTAAGCAGACAATAATGGCGCTGCGAGCAAACCGTACCTAGCGGTATTTTCAGTTTGAAAAACTGACATTTTTCTGGAAAAAATGTCCGACATAACGGGGATTCCCGGTCAGAAATTCTGACATTTCCAGATAGTTCCAGATATTAATTGTATCACAGTATCGCGAAGCTACTGTGTTCATTCAGGCAAGAAACATTTGCATTATGGCTGGATATTTCTCCGTGAGAAAATATTTCCATTGTTGTTTCAATATTAATTGTTGGCAAAATGACATAAGCGGCAAAAGAAATTCTTGCAATGAACAGTTTGTAACACGGTATTTATATACATGCTCATTCACCATGTATCTCTGTTTCACGCTGGTAAATTCAAATTGTACACCGGGTTTATTACTAGACACGGATTAATTTTGAATTCATGAGCATTTGAGAGGGAGTTGTTTGACCCAGTCGACATTTTGCTGGTTGAAAGCTGAGGAGCTGTCACTAGCAGCCAAATCCAGCATTCAACTGGCGAAAATGTAATATTTCATGTTCTAGACAGGCCTTGATAAAAGGCGGTGTCGATATTGAATTATTGAATTAGATGCTAACAGTGGGTCAATATCACGGCAATGTTAACTTTTGCTGGTTGAAAGTTGAGGAGCTGTCACTAGCAGCCAAATCCAGCATTCAACTGGCGAAAATGTAATATTTCATGTTCTAGACAGGCCTTGACAAAGGGCGGTGTCGATATTGAAGTACATGTATTGAATTAGATGCCACCAGTGTTGAATACAGTTTATTTTGGGAATACGGGACCACGATGACAACATAATTTGAGAATACACTGTCTCAATTGAGAGATAATTGTGTATACTTGAATACAGTTCATTTTGGGAATACGGGACCATGAAGAAAATATAATTTGAGAATACACTGTCTCAAGTGCGAGATAATTGTGTATACTTGAATACAGTTTATTTTCACAACATAATTTGAGAATACACTGTCTCAATTGAGAGATAATTGTGTATACTTGTATTTTGGGAATACGGGACCACAAAGACAACATAATTTGAGAATACACTGTCTCAATTGAGAGATAATTGTGTATACTTGAATACAGTTCATTTTGGGAATACGGGACCACAAAGACAACATAATTTGAGAATACACTGTCTCAATTGAGAGATAATTGTGTATACTTGAATTCAGTTTATTTTGGGAATACGGGACCACAAAGACAACATAATTTGAGAATACACTGTCTCAAGTGCGAGATAATTGTGTATACTTGAATACAGTTTGTTTTCACAACATAATTTGAGAATACACTGTGTCAATTGCGAGATAATTGTGTAAACTTTATTTACCTATTTAATTTGGTTACAAAATTGTGGTGGTCATTTCCGAGATTGTAGTTTGTAATTTCCATAATTTATTTAAACATTAAACAGCGTCACGGTACACGCTAATTCAATTGACTTTGTACATTTAGCTGGAACGGATTCTAATATTTCATTATTTTATTAATTTATTTGAATTATTTATTAAATTATTTTTTTTGTTGAATGTGGTAGTTGGTTAAATAAGAACTACCGTCACAATACTCACTCTTTCAATTCAATATCAATAAGCAACATGGCTGACTCAGGCCCAGAGAGAATCCATGTAGACTTGGCATCTGCAGAAGAATTTTTGGCCCTTCCCGGCCTTGGCGCCAAATTGGTCCAATCGATCTTGAGGATAAATGAGGGGACGATTTCTAGGGTACAATTCCTGGCCATACCACATATGCGCTCAAGTCCAGAACTGTGGAATTACTTGGAGTTTGACGAAATGGACAATGAGGACAATGAGGATGACCATACTTCTTCGCACAGTCAAGAGCATCGTCCTGAGGCGGATGCAATTGGAAAAATTGCAGATGTTATTGATAATGCGGATCTGAAGGGCCCTCCTCCAGGCTATTTGCGCAAACCATCAAAATTTGGGTCGGGGGCGGGGGCTAAACCCAAATCTCGTGACCGGGATAGCAAAACCACAGATCAACCGCACCCAGGAATGTATATGCCATTTCCCTATCCTCCCTGGATGGTAAATCAAATGGAAGCAATGGAAAAGATTGGGAGTTGGCACAATCCTTATGCACCTTATCCTTGGGACAGCAACAACAATCATCGCGACAACGTTCACCATCACCACCACGGCAACGAACAACGATGAGGCACGTCAATAGAGATACGGAGCGTACCGAGCACCCTAGACTTCCAAATTTTCCGAAGTCTCTTAATTACAATGGGGTGGGGAGCTGGCAAGGATTTGTCACTAAATTTGAAAAGTTTAGCCGGATGCATGGGTGGTCGGATCAAGATAAAGTAGACCACGTCTGCTGGTGCCTTGAGGGGAAGGCAAGCGATTTCTATGCTTTGGTGATGGAGAACAGCTATCAGCTGACATTTGCTGAACTGAAGGCGAAAATGGAAAGAAGATTTGGGACCAGAGAATTGAAGGAAACCACCATGATATCCTTCAATAGTGCACGCCAGCAAGCTGAGGAGACATTGGATGACTGGGCAGATAGGCTTTTGACAATGTCAATTAAAGCACACCATGGTCTACCAGATCATCATATGGTTCAACAAACCATTCATAGATTCTGTCATGGTGCACTGAATAGGGAGGCGGGCGGTGAGAATTGTGGCTAATCCTGTTTCGCCCAATTAGAACTATTTGAGGATGCGATTGACCGTATGAAATGGGCAATTCATACACACACACTCATGTATGTAAAAATGAGGGACAAGGACTCTGTAAGACTAGTTTCAGAAGAAGTTGCCGAACCTCTTCCACGGGTGTCCGTAGTTACACGGCGTCCTGCAACTCCAACCAACATAGCCGCGGTTCCCCGGAATTCCCTGGAGAACAGAGTTGAACGGTTGGAGAAGCAGGTCAGCGGGTTTGACACTAAACTGGATATTCATCTCAAACAGATGGACCGGCTGGTCAATCACAACATGCAACGCCAGAATAGGTCACCGTCCGTTCCTAGGAGGTCTTTCCAACCTTCCAGAGCATCCCCAGAGCGGTCTCACTGCTATCAGTGTGGCCAGATGGGGCACTTCAAGCGGGAGTGTCCGAAACTACCAGCGGACCAACGCCACGTGTTGGAGAAACGATCAGTGTCGTACGCGGATGTAGCTGAGGATGATGATCCTTTAAACGACAGCGGGTCGGACTCGGAGGCCTAAGTCCGACCCAGTCCTCAGCAGCTGCCCAAGGCCTCACACCGGATACCCACATATTGGAGAGAAGCGGGTGCCATGGCGATATGACTATCAACAATGAATCTCCACGACTCACAAGTCACTCGCAGGCACCCATAGACAGAAATATTGAGGTACATGACTCTGTGAAGGGCAACACAAACACACGTTTCACTCCGGACCCCACAACGTTCAAAGGTGGGGGGGGGGGGGGGTACAATCTAAAGAGAATACGGATGTATCTAGTCGGTCTTTGTCTCCGAGAAAACATTCGGATTCCGAGATAGACACATGCATCACAGTAGGGCCAGCTCCGGATGTATCTAGTCGGTCTTTGTCTCCGATAAAACACTCGGATTCAGAGATAGACACCTCTTCTCCGGATGAATTGTCGGATTTGGTGATAGACGCTAACTTCATAGTCTGTCAGGTGCGCTCAGATTCAATGTGCAAAATCCCGGTAAGGGTGCAAGATTATGCAATTGATGCGATTATCGACACAGCTGCAGAGATCACCCTTATCTCGGATAGAGTGTATAAGAACTTCCTTAACCCTGGGCAAGTGATCAAACATATAACACTAAACACGGCCGGGAGAAAGTTACAGATGAAAGGGTTCATTGTCGGCCCCGTTACAATTACAATTGGAAATCACGATTTCAGGGAAAATGTCTACGTGGCACCCATAGTGGATGACATGCTACTGGGGATTGACTTCTTGAAACGCCATGGAGCTCAGATAGACCTACCAAATTCCCACATTGTGATTGGGGGCGTGAAAACGGCCATGTTAGATACAGTGTTGGGGGTTAATAAGGTCGCTAAAGTGCTAATACACAAAACGGTGGTCATCCCACCTTATTCAGTGGCGAGAGTGCTATGCGACGTCGATCAAGACATGGGGGTAGGTTCTTTTCCTAGTGGATTCCCATGAACAAGATGGGCCTGTACTGGTAGCCTCCACATACCATGCAAAGGATACTACATTGAATCTTCAGGTCATTAACTTGGAAAACCATCACATAACCTTACGCCATGACCAGCACATAGGGAATGCCCACGAAGCGAAGTCAGTGCCAGTTCTACCCATGGTGTCCTCTTCTGGCTTAGATACGGTATCCACAGTGATACTGGGCTTAACAAGCATGGATAACTCAGATGCTTCGTGTGCAGAACGCATTACATCCGTAAGTCCACCGCAAGACGTTTCGAAGCAGGAGACCTTCCCAGCAGAGACACCAGCTGTTGTCGCACTAGTGCAGGGAGCAACCCACGCCGAGACACTGCCAGATCATCTTGCGTCGCTGTATACCAGATCCGCGGAAACATTATCTCGCTCTCAACAGCAAAAACTACGTGAATTACTCATCGAATGTCAAGATGTCTTCGCTTTAGACGAGTTCGATCTGGGAAATCTTACAGCAATTGAACACTCAATAGACACAGGTGATGCCAAAGCTATCAAGCAACGAATGCGTCGCACTCCTTTTTCATTTGTCCTGGAGGAAGAAGCTCACCTGCAAAGAATGCTGGATGCGGGTATCATCCAACCTTAGGTATCTGAGTGGTCAGCTGCCCCTGTACTTGTGATGAAGCGAGATGGCTCGGTGCGGTGGTGCCTAGATTACCGAGCGCTGAATGATGTCACGGTCAAGGACGTCTATCCTAACCCGCTAATTGAAGATTGTACGGACATGCTGGCGGGTCAAACCTGGTTCTCCAAACTAGACGCCAATTCTGCGTATTATCAAATACGTATTTGTCCAAAGGACCAGAAGAAGACGGCATTCAGCACCAAGTATGGCCTGTACGAGTTCGTGAGGATGAGTTTTGGGCTCTGTAATGCCCCAGCCACGTTTTCCCGGGCCATAAATCTTGTGCTAAGAGGGCTAACTTGGAAGTCAGTGCTCGCTTTTCTCGATGATATTTTGGCGATGGCCAAAACATTTTCGGAGCATCTGAAGACCCTCCGAAGAAATGCGAGCTATTTCGACGCAAAGTAGAATTCCTAGGCCGTTTGGTGGGACCTAAGGGATTGGAATTAGGAGCCAACGATATCAAGGTGGTTCAAGACTGGCAGAGACCCACATGCACCAAGGATGTTGAGAGATTTCTTGGTCTTGTCAACTATCACCGGTCATTCATCCAAGAATATGCGAAACGAGCGGTCCCTTTATGCCAGCTGACAGGAAAACAGACAGGAGGAACAGGAAGTCGCATTCCAGGACCTTAAATCAGCACTGACCACGGCTCCAATTCTGGGGCTCCCCAATAGACAGATAGTTTTGTCCTCGATACTGACGCATCCGACTATGCTATTGGAGCACAATTGAGCCAAGTACAGGAAGGGGTGGAACGAGTGATTGCATATGGGTCTGCGTCCCTCACCAAGGAACAACGAAAATATTGCACTACCCGCAAGGAATTACTGGCGGTGGTTAAATTCACGCGTTAGTATATACAGTATCTTTTGGGCCGCCCATTCATGTTGAGAACAGACCATAGCAGCCTCACATGGTTGCTGAGTTTTATGGAGCCACAGGGTCAAATAGCCCGTTGGATGGAAGAGCTGAGCCAATATGACATGAAGATAATTCACCGCCCAGGACAAAAACATGCGAATGCGGACGCGCTCTCGCGAATACCGCACTCCGAGGAGTGCGAGCAGTATTTGATGGGGAGGGACCTGAATAAATTACCCTGTGGTGGATGCACATATTGCCAGAGAGTACATTCAAATTGGGGGCATTTTGCTGAGGATGTGGATTATGTGGTACCCTTGGCGGTGAGGCTTTGCAAAACAAGTGGTAGCTCAATGGACTTAGTTCTAGAATCCGTCCCATGGTTATTTTCTCATGTCGATGCCCCTGACACTGAACCGGAAATGAGTACATCAGTGATTGACATATCTGCACCTAGCTCCTCGCCCCATCCGGCATGGGACATCCAGTTATGTCAAGTTAGGACCACTGACAATTCTGCAACTGCGCCTAGTCACTCCCCGCCCTCCCAGGTATGGGACATCCAGTTGCAGACCCTTATGCAAAGCCAAATCGAGGATGCAGAACTCTTGTTTCTAAAAAACTGGTTAAGCGACAGAAGGGAGCCCACTGAGGGTGCGTTGTTCTTAGCGAATCGGGCAACCAAATATTATTGGGTCAACAGGGAATGCTTCCATCTAGACAAAGGTGTCATTTGGAGAACTAACCCCAAAACTGAACAGAAACAACTAGTGGTACCGCATGGTCCTTCAGAGAGGAACTGTTTGTTCTTTGAATCACAATATACCCCTAGCTGGTCACCAGGGAAACGGTCGAACTGTGCAGCGGGTGAAAGCCAAATACTATTGGCATGGCATGACCCGTGATGTCAAACACTATGTTGAGAGCTGCATAGAGTGTAACCAGTGGAAGAAACCTAGTAGACATGCACGATGGGAACTATCAGGGTTCCAAGCGGGTATTCCAATGGAACGAGTGCATATGGATTTCTTGGGCCCACTCCCTCGCATCACTAGAGGTAATGAATATGTGCTGATGATGGTGGACCAATATACAAAATGGGTTGAATGTATCCCGTTATCCTCTCAAACCGCTGAGGTTACAGCACAGGCCGCCGTGAATCATTTATTTAGCCGTTTTGGTATGCCGCTGTCATTACATACTGACAGAGGTAGTAACTTTGAAAGCAAACTGTTCACACACCTTTGCCAGTTACTCCACATCCATAAGTCTCGCACTACCCCATACCGACCCTCAGCGAACGGTCAGGTCGAGCGGTTCAATAGAACTCTTATGGACGCCGTCCGCTGTTTCGTAGGCAGACACCAGAAGACATGGGATATATTTGTTCCCCAGATAGCGGGTGCCCTGAGGTCCTCTGTGAACAGGAGTACAGGCTTTACCCCGAACCGGTTGATGTTGGGAAGGGAAGTTGTCGCCCCTGCCGATCTGGTTTTCCCGGGGCAGTCAGATATTTTGGCTGAACCAACAGACATAGATACCTATGTATCTCAGCTGTAGAGCAGCTTGAAGCTCTCGTATGAAGTGGCCCGGAAGTCACTGCACGAGTCACAACTCGTCATGAAGCGTGATTATGACCTGCGCATCCACTCAAGAGCTTACACCGTGGGGGACATCGATTATGTTCTGAACTCTGCCACAAGGAAAGGGTCTGCCAAGAAATTGAGTAAGCAATGGAATGGACCCGGGGTAATCATCAGCAAAATCACGCCATACTTGTATCGTGTTCAGTTGAGGAAAGTGACCACCACAATGAATCATGATAAGCTGAAACCATGCAAAGATAAGGAACTTCCGGGGTGGATCTCAAAATTGTTGTATAACCTTTCACAACACTCTCATACAGTGACCCACATACCACCGCAACAGGAATACTGCCTGTGTAAGAAGCCTGATGATGGGGGATTCATGATTCGGTGTGACTCGTGTGAGGAGTGGTATCATGGTCATTGTGTGAATATCACAGCACTGGATGCAGAAACAATAGGAGAATATACATGCCCACCTTGTGAGGTCGGTCCGGGAAATTGGGCACCTCAGTAATATGTATCCCATTATCTGCATTCCAGTTGACAATGGCCGCCCCAAGATCCTCAATCGTGAGCCCGAAGCGCAGTTGGAAAGAGAAGGAAGTAACCACCCTTCTGAACAAAGGTGCCTACCTGGAGGTAAGAGAGGCGACCAAGGCGAAGAAGCTCTGGGGGACGGGAAGAGACCTCGTGTTTCATCTGTCAGTCGCGCTCCCCGCGTGTTTGCCTACGATCCGCGAGCTACTGAGGGGGCAGTACGAGTTGGCACTACAGGGGAAGAACACGAGGTTCATCAAAGATCTCCGGGCTAACGCTGATCTTATCGTGGATGAGGAGTTCCTTGTCGGGGTCCTGGGCAAGCAGCCATCCAAGAAGAAGACCCCAGCCGCTACCTTAGGATTGACGGCATTCACAGCGGGGGCTGCGTGTCACAAGGACATCCGTCTAAAAACTGACCCAAAGCTCGAGAGGATCCAGGTGGACCTGGCATCACGGAAGGACTTCCAGGCCCTACCCTCATCTAGTGCACAGGGGCCGATATCATCTACTAATCTGCAGATGTCGAGTACCCCTGCTGCCAAGGAACCAACTGCACCGGTGAAAGGTAGGACGTCGTCGCCTCCGGTACCCACGCGGCTTTAAGAATCTGCATGGGCGCGTGCCACACGTCAACAGATGCGGGACCGTCAGCGACGTCGTTCTCAATCGCCATCGTACGCCTGCAAGAACAGGTCTCGTTCTAGCAACCGGGCTCCATCTTCGGCGCCCAACGGCAAGGGTCGACGTGGTCAGCAGCGTGTTCTTTCTAGCACCTGTCTAGACACCCGATCGGGTACGTCTCGTCACTATCCCCAGGCTCGTCCGGAGGCGAGTTCGCATTACAGTAGTTCGACTCTCTCCATCGCGCCGAGGGTTGTGTCGAATTCTACAGCTGATCGGATGACTCGGAAGACGACCCCACCTCGACGTTATCCCCAGGCTTGTCGGGAGTCAAGGTCACATCACAGCGGTGTGACTCTCTCCCACGAGTCGAGGGTCGTGTCGAATTCCAAAGCCGATCCAATGTCTCGGAAGACGACTCTGCCTAGGAAGGCGACTCCGCCGAGGAAGACGACCCCTCCTAGGAAGACATCTCCGCCTCGGCATCATCCCCAGACTCGTCCGGAGTCGAGTCCACAGCACAGCAGTGTGACGCTCCCCGTCGAGTCGAGGGTCTCGTCTGAAGACGGAAAGTATTCGGGATTCCCAGGTGTCGATTACACTGGCGGTCTTGCGACGTCAACCCCAGCCCTCTGTAACTCCGTCACTCGGGCCGAGGGTGGTGTCGCAGATGTTCCACCGGAAACGCCCAGACATGGCCAACCTGTCCATTACGACCAATCGGAATGAGGAGAATCGCACAGTGGCTAACCCACCTCGCTCCCGGAGTGATCAGGCTTGTCCGTTCTCGGTTACGTGCACAAAAATATACAGCAAACGTCGCCACGTGATGAAGAGCCACCTGCCTGCTCGATTTCGGAGTGCCCGTCTAGACAATCCAGGCTATCACCAGCGGAGGATGGAGTCACTGCAGTGGCTAGCCAAGAAGGTACTCCCGACCACACCCTCGCTGGCGGACCTCCGGGACTGGGTGAACAACGGACGGACACCTCCGATGTCGTACGTCAGTGACGGCGACTTGGACTGGATTGGCAAGATGTGCGTAACCTAGAACTGGCCAATCCAGGAACGCTTCACGCTGGAACCCATTAACTCCCTGGCACTGCTGGCTCATTGGCGGATACACACCTCTATCCTTGTACACCTGCCAGCAGACCTACAACGCGAATTTGCCAGACTGGATGTTGCCAAACCTATTCCACATGATCATTCGGGTTCGGAGGACGATCCGGGGAACCTTTCCGACATGCAAGTCATGGATGAAGTAGGGTATGAAGAGGTTTCCGTGTTTTCCCCTCCACCTGCACCACCAGCTCTGACCGACTCGACTACAGGTAGTTCCAATGAGGGTATAGACGCCCACTTCCATTAGGATCGCCTATCGTTTAAACTGGAAGGTACACGTGGGCTCCTCTCGCTCCTAGATGTTGTAGCTCGTCATGTCCGGATACCCCCAAAGGTTCCGGTGTCGATCGTCGGAGGTGTCTGTGTTTTCTGCGATCCAACCACGTACCCGACCATGCCCATTACGGTACCTGGATTCAAGTGCGCTGTCAGATTACATCCTCGCCACGCTTCGCAGATGACCCCCCAGCTGTTGGATCGGTTCGACAACCTGATCCAGAGTCCGCACGTTGCCGCCATTGGTGAGATTGGTCTGGACTACACGGAACCTAAGGAGACTTGGGCCAAACAAAGGGAGGTCCTAATCGAGTTACTCCAACGGTGCATGCCAATGAAACCCCTGGTGCTCCACATTAGAGACCCCGCGGACTGTTATTCGGCCGAACTCTACACGTCGTGCCGTAAGATCCTCGAGGCCAACGTAGCACCGACCCAACTGATTGACCTCCACTCCTTTACCGGCACTTCAGACCAGATCACCAGTTGGCTAGATTCGTTCCCTGGATGCCATTTCAGTTATTCAGGACTGTCAAGACACTTCGACAAGCGTCAGATCAGGGCTGTACAACAGGTTCCAGCCGATAAACTTCTCCTTGAGACGGATTCTTCCTACCTCCATCCCACTTCTTCAGGACTGAATACGCCGGCATACCTCGGAGACGTGGCCACGTTAATTTCCGGATACAGAGGATGCCCGACAGAGGTAGTTCTGAGACACACAAGGAGAAATGCGAAGCTTCTCTATCGACTGTAACCAATTATCACACTCTTCGTTCCAGTCCGTCGATATGTACACACAGAGTCGGTGTATATCCAGCCCTGCAAAGGGAACCGATTACATTGAACTCTTAGAGATACGGACTGTCATTACTTCCAACCACAGAGTCGGTGTATATCCAACCCTGTAAAGGGAACCGATTACATTGAACTCTTATAGGTACGGACTGTCATTACTTCCAACCACAGAGTCGGTGTATATCCAGCCCTGCGAAGGGAATCGATTACATTGAACTCTTAGATATACGGACAGTCATTACTCCAACTTCAACCTGGGTTTATGATGGTATGTCCAGCCCTGCGAAGGGAACAGATTACCCTGAACTCTCCAAGGATATTCCATGGTATGTCCAGCTTTGCGAAGAGAATAGACTACTCTGGTACACCGGTTGGAACGACTATGTGCATCCTAGATCTTTTAGAATGGGAAGGAGTGTGGTAATATCTACTGGGGACGAACCGCGACACCTACCTGTGGGTGTTGACCGTGCGAATACCCGGAGCCTGGGAACGCCTATATATAGCGAGCCTCGTTCTGGGAGCTCACTTTTAAGTCTTCACGAAACAGTTTACGAACTCTGGATTACTAACCACCCGTTGTGTATCGACTGCATCGCAGCCTCTACGAGCCATCCAGTACACAAGGCACAGTGGTGTTACCTGTAGAGACCGTAGACGGTAAGCAGACAATAGAAGCAAGAAGCTAGTACATTTATATTAAAACAATGGCATGCATTGGTTAAGTGAGATAATATTAGCTATACATGTACAAATGTAGTTAATATTACTTATTAATTATGTCATGTCACATTGGTGATATTCCATGATTTTAAAAGTCATGTGAATTATTCACAAGTGATATACATGCAGGTTGGTGACATTATTGCCAATTTATTGGAAGAAATGTGTTTGCTTTGAAAATTGTAGAGACTATTAAAGGCACATCCACACTCAGCAACTGTGTCACTATTCCACCAGTTATAACTATTACGTGTGCCCGCTATACAAATATAACCATTTAGTAATATGTATTTTACTGATAGTGACGCGCGGTGGTATCAGGCTATTTTCATATGCAAATGAGACATGATATGTTTAAATTATTTATAGTAATTAAATGCGTCGACTGAAAACATAATATTTTCGACATATTATAAAGTATGATCATTGCACATAAAAAAATAAACAAAGAGAATAAATAGTAATGTCAATTAACATTCTAAGGAAACACGGTTATCGCCCCTGATATTATTATGGAAATTTACCTCTGATACAAATGCCAATCAATACGTGCGGTAATGTTGAATTAATGTTTATTTTGCCAGACAATGTCTCATATGATAACTCTGATATAAATAATAATGTGTGCCTACTGAGTGGGCATGTATCTTTAAGACGTTATTTAGAGAAAAAGTGTATTCTTTTTATAAAAAATAATTTTCAATATACAATGCTCAGCCTCATGTGACAAGTATGCACATTGTGGTAATATCTTCTACTGTCACAGATGTCTGACATCATCTTCCCCACATACTTTCCGTAGCAATGCTGTGTGCTGATTAAATAGCGTGCGAGCCATTACTTTCCAGCATCAGAAATGAATAAGCAACAATAAGATATAAGATTATGCCAGTCAATGTCAGACACAAGTGAGATATCTGCTTCAGTGAGTAGTATAGAGGGTATTAGTACGTTACCGTTTTTGTATAACAAGATAACAGAGTGCAGCAAGCACCCCACACCCACAATATAGTATAAAAACCCTATAAAAAAAGATTCATAATAAGCACTATATACAGGGTTTTGTGCCCATAGAGCATAAAAGGTGAATGAAGTAGAAAGTTTGTAGATAGTGGTGTTGCTTTTATGGGACCGCTGAAACAAAAATTGAAAAACACCCTCCTTTTTATGCAGATAATTTACAATTGAACATTAATTATTTATAGGAGTGTAAAAAATCTTCTAGCAACCTAGTTTTCGGCAACCATTCTATCTCTACAAAAAGTGGAAACCACGAAAGAAGAACTAGAAAACATCGCAAGAGGTCTGTGTGATCTGCCAAATTTCTACTCGTTTTTGTGCACAATCGGTTCCAAAACTGCTTCCAGCATGGAAAAATAGTCCAATTGAACATATAAAAATGTAGCTGTATACAACCACGGAAACAAAAATTTCAAAATGTCTTTTCGAGCAACTTTCCAAACAATGGGAATACGAGCGAAGAACAGTGTTTCTAGGCACTTGCTTCTAGAGAACACGTACGAGAACAATCTAGTCTCGGACATAGCAAAAGTAGACTACTTGTTCGGCCACGAGGGGCAAACACGACTCCAACCTCTAGATGGCCTGCCTGCTTTCGTCGACGATCTGTACGTTTTTGGCTATTTGTCTAGAGAAGAGTGCGTAGTAGTAGGAAACAAAGTCTCTTGCACGACCGGCGATACAGGGTCTGCAAAAAATTGCGTGGGAAAGATAGCGATAGCAGCTAGAGAAACAATAGGTCTGGGGCAAAAGCTTTTTGTAGAGATAGAATGGTTGCCGAAAACTAGGTTGCTAGAAGATTTTTTACACTCCTATAATACTGTAGAAACAGCGTAAAATTCTCCATAAAAGTCATTACAAAATTCCAATTCGTTGTGTATTTTATTATCCATTTTGTTATAATATTTTATTATAACCTATGGGATTTATATGTTCAATTGGACGTGAAAAAAACATGATGTATTTATGACAACGAGACAAAATAAATCCTTTTTAAGACTATCGTTTTATCTGTTCAATTGGACGTGAAAACAACATGATGTATTTATGACACATATTTTGGATTTTTCGGGGTGGTGGGAGACAATGTCCTCGTTAACCAATTTTTGATTTTTCGTGGGTGGTGGGAGTAGTATATGGGGGTGGAAATGATGCCACCGTAGATGGTATCATTTTGACTCCCTTTATACTACTCAATGTCATAATGTCCGTTGTCAATTTGATATACATTGCCAGTACTCGTGATGACCAATAGTCGGCAACACCCATAATAATGATTTATCCCGTCAACACAGTGCGTATGTGCCGCGAAACACGGTGCCGTGAAACATTTTTGATATCCTGTCAATACGATTTGAAGATTCGGTTGGGTTATCTTTTGCATTTTAAAGCTATTTGTAATGTTGACGGGATAAATAGAATAGTAGGTTAGTGCCGTGAATGGGAAAAATATCTGGCGCGGCACGGAAACGGGATGTGCTCGGCAGAGCCTCGCCCATCCCGTTCCCTGAGCCTTGCCAGATATTTTTTCCATTCACGGCACTAACCTACTATTCTCTATGTCGCCGTCCACTAGTTCATACAGTCTCCGTCCACTGGTTCATACAGTCAGGATGGCACACTACAACTATAATCCTCTACAACACTGCCGTGTACTAATAATAAAGGATTATATGCATAATTGACATGCTGGAGCCTGTTGTGTAAACAGTGAATGTATGTGTCTGACCATGATGACCGAATCTACTGAAATGGAACTGGTGGTTCATTACAGTATGTTAAATATGCATAGTATGTTAACTATCCATAGTACATGTATGTTAAATGTCCCCATTATGTTAACTATCCATAGTATGTTAAATGTCCGGCTCCATTATGTTAACTATCCATAGTATGTTAAATGTCCCATTATGTTAACTATCCATATAGTATGTTAAATGTCCACATTATGTTAAATGTCCATAGTATGCATGCGCGTATCCAGGATTTCGGGCTAGCGGGGGGGGGGGCGTAACTATTTTGCAATACTTAACTATATTATCGAACGAGCGTTCGTAGACCGAGCGGAGCTTGGGATAGCGCTAGGGGGGTCCGGGGTCACCCCCCCCCCCCCGGATTCTTTTTGAAATCTACATCGCATTTCCTGCGTTCTGGCGCATTTTTGGAGGAAACATATTGACACTGTCACAGTATATTAGGACATGATTTTTGATTGAAAACGTTTACATTTTGAAACAATAAGACAACGACCGAAAAATGCATGGAATACAAAGAGACGAACGTAGAAACGTGCCTTGTAACTTGTAAACAATCTTTACTCGGCGAATTTTAGCGGGGGAGGGGGGGGGGGCCGCGCCGGGCCTCCACCCCCACCCCCCCTCCCCCTGAATCCGCCCAGGGTATGTTAAATGTCCACATTATGTTAAATGTCCATAGTATGTTAAATAACCATAGTGTGTGAAATGTCCATAGTTTATTAAATGTCAATAGTGTGCTAAATGCCCATATTGTGTTAAATTTCAATTCATGTTAACTGTCCATAGTGTGTTAACTGTCAATTTTATATTATGTTAAATGTCAATAGTAGGGCGAATTTCCATAGGTTGTTGAATATATACTATGTTAAAGGTGCATGCTCACTCAGTATACACAACATGTTCGTTATATCAGAGACATCATCTGAGACATTTTGTGACAAAATAAACATTCATTCACCATTATCCCACGTATACATTTTATATCAAACGTAAATTTCCACACTGATACCAGGGGTGATAACTGTGTTTCTTAAAATGTTACCGGGCTTTACTATTTATTCTCTGTATTTATTTGTTGATGTGCAATGATCATACTTTATAATCTGTCGAAAATATTATTTTTCAGGTGACGCATTTAATTACAATAAATAATTAAAACATAGCATGCCTCATTTGCATATGAAATATTGCCTGATACCACCGCGAGTCCCTATTAGTAAATGATTTTTTAGAACTGGTGGAACAGTGACACAATTAAAAACTTACATTTAATTCCTATAAATGCCCATACTATTTTAAATATCCATAGTACGTTAAATGCCTAGATAATGCGAATCTGTCCATTTTCAGGATCACTGACGAGGCAGGATTCACGGCGATGATCGAGAGGCTGAGCATGCTGAGGGACAGATCTGAGATTGCAGCTCCAGTGGCAGTCCGCAGACAGTTGGGTTTGCACCATAGACTTCCTGGTTCGTATCTGATAAAACTTCATTTGGTGGTTATAATTATAATTATTCGTGTTTTCATTCGTCCATCGGCGGCGGGCCTCATATATATTAGGTATACACTCGAACGATTTAGAAACGTTATTTCACTGGTCCGTTGTGGCTTATACATTCCCAACTTGTTTTAGTGCAATGCATGTAGTGGAACCAGAGTTTACTGTTAAAATTGTTTAATTATGTAATATTATCAACTAACGTTTTACTGAAAGTCAAACTTTGTGTGTCTTAGAGGAGATCTCGGGTGAGCGATAGAGGCCTATATTGCCTTGTGTTTATATAATGTTACATGTCAGGGACGTCGGAAGCATCATACGATTGATCCGGCCATGGTCGGGTATCCCACCCACCACACATACAAAGTGAATGTTGTTACCACTCAGTTGAACCGTCTCGTCGAGACGGTTCAACTGAGTGGTAACAACATAAACCTTTGGTGAGAAATGAGAAAAAATGCTGAAAATATTATCAAACGAGATCTAGCTGACACGAAAAACAAAACTTGAAAATAAACGTTCCAGTCAAAAATAGCCTATGGGAAATGCATAGTTCATGATTTCTTATAATATTAATATTAAATTTGTGACCCGGAATTTATTGTATATATGAATTATAAATATTGCAATACAAATAGTATTTTTGTCAAACGTATTGAATGTCTATAGCAAAACGCAATGCTATTTTACATCAGTACATGTTCATACATATCTATTTGAAATAGTTCATGTCAAATACTTTGTGGCATACGTGTCTATATATGTATCTCATTATGGGTATTTGCAAGTTGTGTGACTTTGCTACCTAGTACTGTAATTATCTCCTCGCCGCCATAGGCATTAGGGGATAAAGCGTTAGCCCATGTAAGTACATAAACACCAACATTTTTCAATAACACATGAACCTCTTCAGCGATTTTAATACTGTGTGGCCACAATGTATGTCTATGTATGGTGCATGGTTTTGCATACGACCCATGTCCGACCACCCAAGGTCAAGGTCACTGAGGACTTACGTTCAGCTTGTTTATAAGGCAAATTTGTAATGCAAAAATTTTAAAGTTTTTTCAATGACTCATGAACCGCTCCACAGATTTTGATAATATTTTTGTCTAGAGATTGTGCTTTGTTTTGCATACAACCCACGTACGACCGCCCAAAGTCAAGAAGTTCACTAAGGCCTTATGCTCACCTTGTTTGTTAGGCACATTCGTAAGGCAAAGATGTTGATATTTTTTTGTCTTATTAAGGCTGCCAGTACGACCCACTTTCGACAGACCAAGGTCAAGCTAGCGAGGGGATAAGCTTCGTTTAACGATACCATTTATTGTTGTTTAAAGTACTATGCGCATATCAGAGTGGCTAAAAACGACTCAAAATTTGAAGTTGCCATCATGATATCTAACTAAAATATGTCACATAATTCAGTATACTGTCTCATAGTATCACTCCGTGACCTCGTCTCTGGAATCTATAGCTTTTTAAAATATGTTGCTTAGCTATGAACCAACTGGTGATACTGATCATGAAACTAAAGTACCAGGGGGCCGTTTCACTAAACTTCGTACGACTAAAATGTTCGTAAGTGCAAAATTATGATAGTCTGTAAATTTCAGATTAACAATATTTTCTTGTAAACAATTATTGGATTTACATTCATAATTTTGCACTTACTAACATTTTAGTCGTACAAAGTTTAGTGAAACGGGCCCCTGGTGATTATGAAGCTGACATGACGGCTGACTTGTTGAACTTTCAAATTTGCTTTAAAGGTACATGCCCACTCAGTAGGCACAATCTGTTCTTTATTGGATTTAAATAAGTGTATAATTGTGTCACTATTACACCAGTTCTAAAAATTACGAGTGCCCGCTATACAGATGTAATCATTTATAAATATTTATTTTACTGATAGTGACTCGCGGTGGTATCAGGCTATTTTCATATGCAAATGAGGCATGCTACTCTTTAATTAGTTATACTAATTAATTGCGTCACCTGAAAAAATAAAATTTCGACAGATTATAAAGTATGATAATTGCACATCAAAAAATAAACACAGACAATAAATAGCAATGTCCGATAACATTTTAAGGTAACATGGTTATCGCCCCTGATATCGGCGTGGAAATGTTCGTCTGATATAAAATGTATAATAATGTCAATCAATACGTGGGGTAATGGTGAATGAATGTTTAATTTGCCAGAAAATGTCATATCTAGAGAATAGACATATATATGTTAGAGATTTGTGCCTACTGAGTGGGCATGTACCTTTAAAATAGTATATTAAATGAATTCCGGTATTTTTATTACATTGTTGGATCATTATTTATTTTTAGCGCTTAATACTAGACTTATTGTGTTGATACTTTTAGATGTTAGAGTCACTAAGATGAAGAGAAATGACTATGAGAAATTACTAGCATACTGAATTATTATGCATAGCTTGAAATCCGAAGTAGCGGGTATCAAAAAAAACATTTAATTTTGTGGTACATTTATCATGCTGCAGAATACAATAAACAGACCACAACTATAGCATATTTTTCTTATTTTCCATGAAAACATATCTTGATATTTCATTAGAATTGTCTCAGAGGACATCTTTTCATTTCGAAGCAAACTGTTCAATAATTACTGTCTGTTGATGTGTAAACAGTAGTGTGATTTTATTTTACCCAATTACAATTTTGAAATACCTAATTGCTTCAGCAATGCTGGAGTGAAAATACTCAATTACTAATTCCTTATCTGGAGCCCTGGCTTGTGACACATGGGACTTTTAAACTTGGAGTCGTGTTTTATCCACTTGGTACATGTCATGCACAATGTATGTTGTTATTTTTTACTGTGCGTATCATTACTTGTGTGATGTCACGTTTACATGGCCATATTTGGAACATTATGTATGCCCGTAGATAACTTCGGTGCGACCATGCCCTGTGTGCTGTGACCGAGACCGGTGTGTCGAGTGTTGTATGAATGTTATGTGTGTTTGTGTTGTCGCCCCCGATAGTCACAGAGATACTGGACCTCGTCCAAGCTGTCAAGGACGCCACTGCGAGCCCCCGTAAAGCGGAGTATGTTCCGCTCGACGACTCGGACACCCTGTAAGATTTTATTTCTCCAGCGGACATGTAAACATGTATATTTGACCGTCTACATATACGGTCGTATGCTAGTGCACGTGTATGCAACAACAAGGTGATGCGTCCTTCGGTAGTTGTGATTTGCCCGATACTAGTATGTGGAATATGAATGCCCATGTCGAGTGTGAGACAGCCACTATGCGTACATATGTTATATTTGATCGTCTACATATCGATGGTCTAGTAACATAAGGTCGTAACTGCTATGCTTTAGCATAGCAGTTACGACCTTATGTTACTATACCATCGATATATTGTCGGATGATAGTACACGTGTATGTAACAAGTTGATGCGCTATGGGTAGTTGTGATGTGCCCGTCATGTGGAATCTGAAAGCCTATGTCGAGTGTGAGACGTCGACTATGTGTACCATTGTGTATTGTATACATGTAATTGTGTTCGCTACGACGGGGTCTGCATCTGACCATATAAGAAACGTTAGATTAATCAGCATTTCTGCAACGTTAACATATGTGGGTCTCCAGTTGTACATTGCTAGTATACCCATTGGTATCCACACACGAGTATCCATATGTAGTGTCATATACACGTTCCCGGATGAAGCCATACGACGATGGAGCCGGGACAAGACGAATCTAAAACGAGTCATCGAGAGTCACACTTCCGCTCTGGAGGAGATGCAACGGTCCCAAAAGGTAAGGCATCGCTGCCACGGCCATTATCTTACAACGATCCCGAAAGGTAAGGCATCGCCGCCACGGCCATTATCTTACAACGATTCCAAAAGGTAAGGCACCGCCGCCCTGACCATTATCTTACAATGATCCCAAAAGGTAAGGCACCGTCGCCACGGCCATTATCTTAATCTTACAACGATCCGAAAAGATAAGGCATCGCCGACACGGCCATTATCTAAATCTTACAACGATCCCAACAGGTAGGGCACCGCCGTCACGGCCATTATCTTACAACGATCCCAACAGGTAGGGCACCGCCGTCACGGCCATTATCTTACAACGATCACAAAAGGTAAGGCACCGCCGCCTTGACCATTACTAGTACATGTATCTTACAATGGTTCGAAAAGGTAAGGCGCCATGACCATTATGTTACGACGGTCCCAAAAGGTCAGGCCCCGTGATCATTATCTTACAACTGTCCCAAAAGGTAAGGCACCGCCGTCATGCCCATTATTTTACAACGGTCCCAACATGTAAGAGACTGTGACCATGGCCATGCTGGTCGTACCGCTCAAAGGCCCAGAAGTATCACTAATCGACATAGAATTAGCCCTTTTCCCAATAGCCTATTCAATCGTATCTGCAAACCATACCGGTGTAACACCAACTACGACGTCGGACTGCTATCCGTCAGGATCTATATATGTTAATAATGACTCGGATTAGCCCTGGTAGCCCTGGTCTACTGTGAACCCGACACGGCCGAGTACCGGTCGAGAGAGGCTGCCATTCGGGACCTGGAGCGCCACATGACCCGCAGACGGGACACCTTCATTAAATACGTGCTGGAATACGAGGGACATGTGTTACATGAACTCACACTCAGAAGCAGGATTCACAGGGTATGTGTGAGTTGATAATGGTATACGTATGCATTGATATCATAGGAACCTCTCTAAATACGTGATGTAATACGAGGGGCATATGCACGAGTTGATAACGTTGGGCGGTCGCTAAATTCGTGCTGGAATATGACGGACAAGTGTCACGTATTGAAAACAATTTCCCAGACATGACTGTTGCATTTTGAATAGCTTAGGACACGCTCTCTGTAATAAGAACATGACTCATACAATAGCGTTACATTCGTGTACAAATGCATATTTAGAATAAGAAGTAAATATTTTGCTTGTATGTGCATCTTTTAGATGTAATGGTTCACATATATTTTATACTTGAAGAGACAGGAAAATTGTACCCATATTCAATAACGATTTGATTGCATAGAATAACACAGTGAATTAAAAATAAATCATAATACACTAGTGTAAGACAGAGACCGCATCAGAAAACATTGTGTATATTATTGTGTTCATGCCATAAATACATTTGTGTAGATCTGAAAAGAAATGCATAGCCTCGTTTCTTATGATATCAGGATAATCGTTTAATAAATATTAGAACATCATTCATGTAAGACCCTCTGTATGTTTTATGCTATACAAGCAAATGTGTACAGTTCATGTGGTTATTCAATATACATTGTATATATGCATAGTCCGTGTATGTATTTATAGAATAGAAATATTATATAACTGTTTGCATAACTAATATTGGTTTGTATACTATATCTGCCCCCCCCCCCCTCCCCACACCACTTTCATGCTGACTGCTGTGTTATGAATCAATATACAGTGGAACCTCTCTAAACCGGACACCAGTAGTGAAATATACCATATTTCATTTTGAGAGGTTTCTTGGTAACGCATCTCAGGTAATAATGCATGTTCATGATTGCAAAGTATACATGTACGTCCCAGAATGTTCCTATACCTGATTTACAGTTAAACATCTGTAAACCGGACACCCTGGGAACCTCCCAGGGTGTCCGGTTTAGAGAGGTTTCACTGTAGAACTCGAGCAATCCATTTCAATGTCGTAATGTTTGACATTTCTCCATGTAGTTGCACATGCATCACGTCACTCGTTATTTCAGATGGCCATTACATTGGAGAATGACATACGAGCCCAGGCATGTGACGTCATTGTCGACCACCTCCCGGCAGCAAATTGGTGAGTTCATTCAACATTTACTAGGATGATGAAAGACTACTGATAAAGTTAGCTGAGGTGGTCCCTATTTCACACGGCTTTGAATGTGTTGATGAATAGAAGATATAGAACAAGGTACCCAATGGAAACCAGGGGCCCGTTTCACTAAGCTTCGTACGACTAAAATGTTCGTAAGTGCATATTTAGGATCGTCTGGAAATTTCAATTGATGGATTTAAATGTATTGAGCATAGGCTGCATAGCCTATGCTCAATACATGTAAATGCAATAATTGTTTACAAGAAAAACATTGTCAATATGACATTTACAGACTCATAATTTTTGACTTACGAACATTTAGTCGTACGACGTTTAGTGAAACGGCCCCAAATGCTCTACTTACCCGTAGTTCTCACCGCCATACATAATGGCGCTATCCAGTGTTGGTTAGGACTAGTGGCAATATCACAGAAATAGAAAAACGTCGTTGGCCAATTTGCCCGTAAGCCACTTTAGCTCATGGATATCATACGGTGTTCCGTTAAGGCCATCGTAATATCGCTATCTGGTCGATACTACGATAGTACGATACAACGATCCTACGATGACGATAGTACGATACTACGATGACGATAGTACGATGCTACGATGACGATAGTACGATACTACGATACTACGATACTACGATACTACGATACTACGATAACGATACTACGATGCCACAATGGCGATAGTACGATACCACGATGACGATAGTACGATGCTACGATGACGATAGTACGATACTACGATACTACGATAACGATACTACGATGCCACATGGCGATATTACGATACAACGATGACGATAACGCGATAGTACGATGACGATACTACGATATTATATCGCACTATAGTCATCGTAGTTCGGAAACCCCACCTTGATTAAGGCGTACCGCCATTTTCGCGAAGGCGATAGTACGATACTACGATGACGATAGTACGATACTACGATGACGATAATACGATATAATATCGTAGTATCGTCATCGTACTATCGTGGTATCATACTATCGTCATCGTGGTACGTACTATCGTCATCGTGCTATCGTATTATCGTCATCGTAGTATCGTACTATCGTAATATCGACCCGATAGCGATATTACGATGGTCTGAACGGAACACCGTAATATCATGTTATTATCTTTTCCAGCTCACTCAGCCTGGACCCAGCTGAGATCTGCCGGCGACTGTATGGCGTCACTGCCAGGAGATACGTATACACGGCTCCTCCTCCCAATGTGTCAGAAGCCGTCTTCAACACACCTGTGGTCCCGTCCCATATTGAGGACAGTGAATACCAAATATTCACCGTCAATTCTACACATGGTACGTAGTATGGGTCACAGTGTGTGAGGAGTTGGTGATTGAGGATAGTGATTGATATATGTAGCAGGGGCGGATCTGGATGGAGGGGGGAGGGGTGTTCCGGTGTTGCACACCCCCCTCCCCCCCCCCAGTTCAGCCACGGAGTTTACATATATCACAGTTTACCATCAGTTGGAGTCTGAATTTAAATGCCGTAAGACACAGGAACGTGCATTTCGAAGAGCTCGAAAATAGGACAACCCCCTATTTGCGAATGGTACCTCTTGCAATTACGGTACTGGAGTAAATTGCAAGAGTTACCTTCGCAACTAGATAACCCCCCTCAACCCAGTGTCTATCACTCAGCCCTCGCCAGAACCGTCCACCGCCGATGTAGATCTCCCAACCACACCAGGGGAGTCGCCGCTCATTGTTCATGCATGGAAGGTACATGAAACCTTTCAGTGAAAACAGTTTTTAAATTATCATTTAATTTTACCAAACAAGGAAATATTGTTAGCACACCATCTCAAAATGAAGATATGTGGAACAATTGTTCCGAAACCTTCATGATACTCTCATTAGGTCAAAGGGCTTTATGTTTAGATGGCTGTATAAAAGATGGTGCATAACACGTGGCCAAGTAAGGTTGGTTAGTAGCTTAATAAATAAACACTGTGCAATACATAATACTAACAGTCAAACATTGCTGAAGCCAAATCCAAATAGGACCATTGCCACATTTAAGTGCACCGATACCCATGCTTCGGTGTTTATTTCCTGGGCGCATCAATATGTATGGAAAAGGCCTATATATAATATTCTGTGATATGGTTGCTCGCTAAGTTTGCCTTGGTGTTTTTATATCTAGCTAAGGCACTGTAAGTTAGGCTTATATATGTAGCAGTGGGTAGCACCACAGCGACATTCTGGACCAACATATACATCCCCGCGGTTTCGCAGTTCAGTTTCACTAATTCCATAGGTGGACACTGCAGTGCTAGTCGTTGAATGCAACATGATACTGCGTTGAAATATTGCTACTTTCGTAAAATGTCTCGCATTTTATCTGTTAACGTTGAGCTGATGTTGTATTGGTGAAACCATGCGGCAGAGCTCTGCTCTATTTCAATCCATGGCGCTGATCTTTTATCTCATTGATTATTACTATAGGAATGAATGGCCTTTTTTTGTGGAATTTATCGGGGTATAAACTTGGAAAAGTCGCGGGAATACAGGACGAAGGCCGGAAGGCCTCGTCCAGTATTCCCGCGACTTTTCCAAGTTTATGTCCCCGATAAATTCCACAAAAAGGCCATTCCGGCCTTCGTCCAGTATTCCCGCGACTTTTCCAAGTTTATATCCCGATAAATTTCACAAAAAGGCCATTGCGGCCTTCGTCCAGTATTCCCGCAAATTTTCCAAGTTTATACCCCGATAAATTCCACAAAAAAAGGCCATTCATTCCTTATAATTCCAGCATTTTAAATAAATTCATCAAGAAAATGTGTTTATTTTCCGTTTTCTTAAGAATTATTTTAACTGCGCCTCACGGTTACGGAAAGTAGTTCGGCGTGGGAGTTTACTGAGATATAAATTTTTGACAGAGACTTGCTACGGGCCAATCAAATGTTAGGGAATTGTGTAAATATTGTTGTGCTGGAATTATTGATACATATAATATATTATATTGATTTCCTTTACATGCATATTGGTTTTCTTTACATATATATGTAGGCCTATGCTGAACACATGGAACGTACAGTATCATCTGTGCATACACGCTAATACATTTGATTTAGTATGTGACTAGAATTGTAAAACTATATACGACACATATATAGACGAATACAGAATACTTTCTAACACAATATTGGTTACCTATCGTTTCAGATTTCCCGACCCAAACAGAGATTGAGCCCACGACTCGCCACAAGACATCCGGCTGGAGGCGGGTTTTCAAGTTCTCATGGGGGTCCCGTAAAGGGGCTACTGCCAAGCTGGTCGGGGATTCATAGCATGTCATATATATTGACACGGTTGAAGAGGGGTCAGTGGAAGAAGGGGGCTAACTCCATCATGTTGATTGCTCCTTTTTTCCACTAATCCCTTCAATTGTGAACATGACACAATTTTCATATGTGACTGACTGGAGAAATGAGAGATCTCACCTTTGAATCCTTCTACACTAAACAGCATATTCCTCTGCACCGCCGGATCAGGGTCTACTCTATTGGCCATTGTGTCACTGAAACACTCGCCATTCTTCTAGCAACATAATTATATCATTCATATCGTTACCAGAATGTAGAGATGCATTCTTTAGCTGAACATAGTTACTCAATGCATCCACCATTTCTCCAGCCGCTGTCACGTATGACTTTCATAACTAGCATAACTCCAGTAGCCTATTTCACCAACATTGCACAGTATACTTATCTAGAAAAGTATACTTTGAGGGAGAAATTTTCAATTTAAGGATAAATTTATTAATTTTGGCTGTATTCAGTATAATAATTATGGATACTTTTAAACATTAAATATATGCAGTCGTTAGTTCTGTATGAAATAATGCATTTCGGGAAAAATAAATGATTACTCCCTCAAAGTATACTTTGCTACTGTAGCCGATTTCACCAACATTGCAAAGTATACTTATCTACCAAAGTATACTTTGAGGGAGTAATCATTTATTTTTCCCGAAATGCATTATTCCATATAGAACTAAGGACTGCGTACATTTGATGAATCGACCCACCAGGCTATAACTACATATACTTGCTGCCGTCTCACTATACTACTGCTGTGCAGTGCGATAAGGGACGTAATTCCAAAATTCCCAACTATGTGTCATGATCCGACAAATCTAGACGCCTTGCCTTTGTCACAATCATAGACCTACGTGGCTAGCAATTAAATAAGTCCGGTTTTGTCCGAACATGGCACATATTTACAACGTGACCAGTCATGTACGTGTTCGGGACTCGGATCTGTGCTCGGCGGGCGCCTGGCATTGACCGGGCATACTCTCATACACCGGGGTGATTTGTGGTGGGGGTAACATCGTTTATCATTAGAAATGGGGTGAACTCGGGATACAGTATTGTACGTATATGTACATTTCAATAGGAGTGAATAAATCGAATAATTATTTGCCAACCTTTGTTGTCGGAGCAAATGTCTTTGTACAGTTTCGTTCTGCACTTACGAACGTCTAATTGTACGAGGTTTAAAATGAAACTGGCCCCCACGGGGCCTGTTTCACTAAACTTCGTACGACTAAAATGTTCGTAAGTGCAAAATTATGATAGTCTGTAAATTTCACATTAACAATGTTTTCTGGAAAACAATTATTGGATTTACATTTATTGAGCATAGGCTGCATATGCAGACTATGCTCAATAAATGTAAATTCATCAATTGAAATTTCCAGACGATCCTAAATTTGCGCTTACGAACATTTTAGTCGTACGAAGTTTAGTGAAACGGCCCCCAGGTTCCGATGTATAGGTGTGCCGTATGCTTACACCGTCGGCTCTACTTAATTGCTGGCCAATGTAGATCTTGATGCTTGCTGTGACCGAATGTACAGGCGGACGGTGACGATCCGTATATGTGAATGTGACTGTAGAAATGGGGTTTATGGATTTTACGACCAGTGCAGATCCAGATCAGCCTGAGCATCCGCACTGATCGCCATTCCATCAATGAAACACCCGTCATGCTTCTAACAAGCAATATAGATTGTTATCAGGCTACATGAGTGTACTATTTGATCTACAGCTACACTGGTCACACATTCCATAAGCTCCATTTCTCTCGTCACAGAGATATGGGGCGAATGGGATTTGGGAAGTGCAAGTTATATTCAAATAGCACACTCATGTAGCCTGATAACAATCTATGCTGCGCAGATCCTGATCAGACTGTGCGATGAATAGCTGATATAATCTACACTGGTCGCAAAATCCACGAACCCCATTTCCCTAGTCACGCCCACATTATGTGTATGTTCTATATATCTATTATGCTTTGCGTTTTGCTGATTCATTCGCGAGCAGTGCAGACCCTGGACAGACTGTGCGGATGCGCAGGTTGATCAGTAGCCGATTTCATCAAAATTGCAAAGTATACTTATCTAGCAAAGTATACTTTGAGGGAGCAATCATTTATTTTTCCCAATACGCATTATTTCATATAGAACTAACCACTGCATATATTTGATGATTAAAAGTATGCAGAATTATTATACTGAATTTATTACATTATCACAGCCAAAAATGGCTGTGATAATGCAATAACTTCAGCATAGTAAAAAATTATATATTTATCCTTAAATTGACAGATTTCTCCATCAAAGTATACTTTGCTAGATAATTATACTTTGCAATGTTGGTGAAATAGGCTACTGGATGTACACTGGTCGCGAGAGTCATATGTCGTAAGTCACATTCACATATCAGATGAGGCATCGTCACATCAAGCAATATCTTTCTTCTCCATCGGCTTCGTCGGCAATATATATAACACATTATTACAATATTGAGAATAAATATTTCCTGTGTCACAAAATATAAGTGTTGTTGTTATTCATTGTACCATCATCAACTTGATATGCCCACTTTAAAGAACATGGGTCTCAGATATGCTTGAAGAATAATCGGGGTGTGGTACATGTAACACAATATGTTTATAGTAATGAGAAGTAACTAGCAGGGGCGGAGCCAGCAGTTGGGGGAACGTGTGTGTGTGCGCGCGTGTGCGCGTCCGTGCGTGCGTGCGTGCGTGTGTGTGTGTGCGTGTTTGTGTGTGTGTGTATGGGGGGGGGGGGGTGTCTTGTTGCGAAGGTAACTTTTGCAATCTACTCCCGTACCGTCCGTAGCTAGCTACACGGACTGTACGGGAGTAATTGCAAGAGTTACCGTTCGCAAGTATGGGGTTGTCCTATTTTCGAGCTCTTCGAAATTCACTTTCCTGTGTTTTACGGCATTTAAATTCAGACTCCAACTGGAACTCCGTGGCTGAATGGGGGGGTTGGGGGGTGGGGGGGAGTGTGGGGGGGGTGCAAACACAGGAAACCCCCAAACCCCCTAAACCCCACCCACACCCCACACCCCCACACCCCACTACCCCACCCCTCCCCACCCCACCCACCCCACCCCACCACCCCACCCCACCCACCCTCCACACCCCCACCCCACCCCCACCCCATCCCCATCCCCACCACCACACCCCCACTCCCACCCCCACCCCACCCCACCCCACCCCTCTAGATCCGCCTCTGACTAGCGTTGCGAATGTTAGCTTTCTGCAATCGATGGGTACCAATTTAATTTATTTGAATGAATTCGACAGATGTTTGTAATATAACCTATTTATATAGGTGGTACCATAATGTACAAACTAAACAGTGTTATGTTTCACAATCTGTGCTGCCTGGTTGAGTAATGGTGGAGACAAGTACATTATCGAGTCATCGATTGTCACAGACTGTGGAGACATATAATGGAATACATCGCAAACGCCTTTGAATTTGATCGCAGAAAATAGTGCGTTTAGTTGACATATCGATGGTCTAGTAACATAATGTCGTTTAGCATAGCATTTACGACCTTATGTTACTAGACCATCTATATGTGAGCTGCAGTCCGTAAACCAGAAACACACACACCAGGGGGCTGTTTCACTAAACTTTTTACGACTAAAGTGTTCGTAAGTGCAACATTATGATAGTCTGTACATTTCACATTAGCAATGTTTTCTTGTAAACAATTATTGGATTTACATTTATGGAGCATAGGCTGCATTTCCAGCCAATGCTCAATAAATGTAAATCCATCAATTGAAATTTACAGACTATTCTAAATCTCCACTTACGAATATTTTAGTCGTACGAAGTTTAGTAAAACGGCCCCCAGGGGGCTGTTTCACTAAACTTCTTACGACTAAAATGTTCATAAGTGCAAAATTATGATAGTCTGTAAATTTCACATTAGCAATGTTTTCTTGTAAACAGTTATTGGATTTACATTTATGGAGCATAGGCTGCGTTTGCAGCTAATGCTCAATAAATGTAAATCCATCAATTGAACTTTCAAGACATCCTAAATTTGCACTTACGAATATCTTAGTCGTACGAAGTTTAGTGAAACGGGCACTGTATCTCGCCATCGGGAACATCATGTGAGACACAGTCACTTTAAATACGGATAGATACGGTTTACCCTAAAGTTTGGAACTTATATATTTATGTATGTTTCCAGTGGTCCGTTTCACTAAACTTCATACGACTAAAATGTTCGTAAGTGCAAATTTAGGATCGTCTGGAAATTTCAATTAAATGAATTTACATTTATTGAGCATATGCTGCATATGCAGCCTATGCTCAATAAATGCAAATCCAACAATTGTTTACAAGAAAACATCGTTAATGTGAAATGTACAATGATTATGACTATCATAATGTTGCTCTTGCGAACATTTTAGTCGTACGAAGTTTAGTGAAACGGACCCCAGATGTTTATCCTAGCGAAATATGTTGCCTATAAAACGCCATTCACAACAACTTTTTTTTATCACAACTTTGTTTAAATTCGCGCTTAAATTTCTCCATTTTCAGTCATTATTGCAACATTTTCCCGATATTTCTGGCAAAATGGTTTGATATTACCAATTATTTGTACAAACTTTTTGTGAAATGTATACATATGTTTTTCACAAAGTTTGAAGCTCTGTTCACAAATCGTGGAAGATAATTGTGATTGCATACCACTCGGATACTGGATCTATGCTGGTACGCTAATGTTAATACAAAGCAAGTTTTTGCCCCAATACATGAGTCTTAATTAAGTGTATACCCAATTGTTAGTGACCATATAAGACAAGCCATGGTATTTTGTACATAAGAAGATGTGCGATAAATGCTCTGAACCTTTGAACTTTCGACTTAATTTACAAAAAAAAAAAAATTAATGTTTCTGTACATATTTTCCATCAAAAAGTGCACACCTTCTCAACATAGGTACCAAGTCACATGGCTTTTGTCATATGTGGCCGCGACTGCAGAGATGGGGCTTATGGCATTTCCGACCTATGTGGAAACAGGTCAGATGTCACACTCATGAAGCCAGATAGCGATCTATATTGCTTATTAGAAGCATAACGGGTGTTTCATTTATGGAAAGGCGTGCGGATGCACAGGCTGATCTGGATCTACACTGGTCGTAAACCTCATTTATCCCGTCAACACAGTGAAACACGGTGCCGTGAAATATCCTGTCAATACGACCTAATCACTGCATATAGGTTATGTGCTGTGGCTGTGGTTATTTTTTTTGCATTTTAAAGCAATTTGTAGGTGTTGACGGGATAAATAGAATAGTAGGCTAGTGCCGTGAATGGAAAAAATATCTGGCGCGGCACGGAAACGGGATGTGCTCGGCAGAGCCTCGCCCATCCCGTTTCCTAAGCCTTGCCAGCTATTTTTTCCCATTCACGGCACTTACCTACTATTCTCTATTTCTCCTGTCACAGCCACATATGTGAAATGGTTCGCGAGGAAACCACCAGTTAGCAGTTACAGTATGTTCAATCACAGGTGCCAGAAAAAGAATCAACGATAATATCTAGTTTCTAATATAAATAATACACTTATACTCAAAATGATACTGACATGCGATGTTTTTCAGTCACCGGTGGTTCAATCATTCAGCATTGATGTTTGCATGGTCTGTAATATATTGTTCACGTGTAGACATTTCCAAACGCCCATTATGATGCTGTATATGTGGCTGTGGCGGAAGAAATGGGGCTTATGAGATGTATGACCAGTGTAGCTCCTGATCAAATAGGACAATCCTGTAGCATAATAACGATCTATATTGCTTGTTAGAAGCATAATGGGTGTTTCTTTAAAACTTATGGAATGGAGAACAGTCCAGTTCCTGGGGATTTACACTGATCGGAAAACCCATAAGCCCTATTTTCGACTATTATACTACCCATAACTCACACCAAGAAATATCACTCCTAAATCCTGTACTAACGGACTATTGTGTACTGGCTGGGCATGCACCTTTAACAACTTGAATTTGACCTCTTTGACCTTCGAAATGGTGCTGAAACACTTAGCCATTTTCTTACGTCGAAACGTTTGTAAGAGTTTCTCCATCATGTAATATCTTGAAATTACTTGAAGGATTCCTTTAATATTTGGACAGTTCATTTACTTGAACATTTTTGACACAATCGCAGTTCGTTAAATACCGTTTATTTAACAACATGAACTGATTATCGTGAAATAAAGCACGAGTGATTCGGTCCTTACGATCAACAAGCGAGTGAGCGTAGTTTGTTTAGCGGTAGGACCCTATCACGAGAGCATTATTTCCAGATAATAAACTCACCTGGTTAAATAAACATTTTCTTACGTTTCGAGAGAGGGAAAGCATGTACAATATAAGTTCGACTGCAAACACAATCGCCAACTGTGGAGATATGACACACACACTGGCTTGCTTGTTTACATTCCATGTTAAATGCCTAATATATGTCTGCCATAGTGCATAGAGACTGTCGTACTCATCGAAACCGGTGGGGGGGGGGGGGGGGGGGCGTGGCAACAGGGCAAGCGTAGATAACGACAGTACCAGGCTCCTAGTTTAAAACATGCTCAGTCTCTCTACCGCCCTGCTACCATTATAGCAAACACACATAAGTATACGCACTGGTATTCATATGATGTCAGAGGTGAAATCCACACATTTATGTTGCTGCTCATTCCTTCGTTGTCACCCGAGATCCTCCCCACAACCCACCCCAACCCGGATCCGCACATGGAAACCTCATCAACTTGGAGTTATAATAATGTAATGTATTTCCCATACATAGTGCCTACCACTCCCCACCGGCACACCACTATCTGGACGACATTTATATAAAATGTGTTATTATGATAAACTGTTAGTCAGCTGAAAACAATAACATTTGACATTTGCAGAATATATACTGAAAGGATAAAGGTGATTTAAAGTGACGTGTTTGCTGTTATATACAATATTTTATATGAGTATTAAAAAAACATCTTTAGTCAACACATTACCAAAATTGCATTAGGTTTTGACCGATAATTCATTAGTAATTGAATCAAAACAGTGGATTTCACTGTGCGATAATGGGGGGTACCATCACTTGTGATTCAATTACTAATGAATTATCGGTCAAAACCTAATGCAATTTTGGTAATGTGTTGACTAAAGATGTTTTGTTTGATACTCAAATAAAATATTGAATATAACAGCAAACACATCACTTTAAATCACCTCAAATGTTTACCCTGCGTTTCTTTATCCTTTCAGTATACTTTCTCATCAATAATAAAAAAGTCACCCTCCCAATTTTTTTTATTTTATGAAATTCCAACACATAATTATTTTGTTGCGAAAAAAAGATTTTCCTATGGGAATTTAACATGGGGGCTAAAAATAGATTTTTTTAATTTGTGGACCGATTTTCAAAATCTAACTTTTGTTTTCTTAGTTATATAATTTCCAAGTTATCTATACATGTTTCGGAGTCAATTTCCAAATTGTTTGACTCCTCCCCCACTGCTTCATCCTATTTTTGTCCCATGTTAAATTCCCATAGGAAAATCATTTTTTTCGCAATAAAATTCCATATTTTATAAAAAAAAAATTTTCAGGGAGGGTGACAATAGCAATTATAGTGATTTCGACTAGCGATACAGATCTTCCTACATATCTACGCAATCTGATCTGGCACTACTTTATTTGTCAGATTCATGTTTTCACACGTATTAATGTTATTGCAATCAGCGTCGACTTAGATCAGACTGCACATATGTGCAGACTGATCTGGGTCGACTCTGTTTGCAAAACTTATTTGTGCTATTCAGTAAGAAATAAACGCTGAAATACAGCATAGGACCGGATCTCTATAAATAGATTTGCAAAGGGACATCTATCTACGATCCATCATTATTGGGCTAGGCTGGGCACACGCGTCGTAAGGACCCGTTTGCCAATGCAGGGACCATAGAATCCCGTGGAGGGGTCTTCGGCTAGAGGTGACACTCGCGGCGCATCAGTATGCATGTGTGTCATCGCCACCCGACTGATAAAAAGGGTCTTATGGTTATGCACATCAGCGCAGTCTGATCAGCGACTACGATGTCCGCTAGTCAATCAGCGACGTAGCATTATCTTCGACAGCATGTACAGAGTGGATAGGCATATATATATATCCCAATATGACTGACTATGTGAACGTGTAAAAAGGGAATGATCCAAATTGTCGGCAAACGACATAAGGTCCGTTTTATGTCCAGTGTCGGACGGCACCGCACCTGTGCTGACACCGGCTACATGTACATGTTATAGACCTGCACGCGCTCAGGTGGAACACCATTATGGTGCGCCGTTTTGGACTTTAACATCACTTTGTGATGGCCACCTATTCGAATAGATGATACAAATGCAATATCGAATAGGTGATATCACCTATTCGAATGGGTGATACCATATATTCGATAGTTAATGCATGGTATCACCAATTTGAAAGGGTGATACATATGGGGCGCACTAGTGGACTTTAATAGCACTTTGTGATATCACCTATTTCAATGGGTGATATCACCTATTCGAATAGGTGATATCACCTATTCGAATGGGTGATATCACCTTTTCGGTATTGAATGTATATTACCAATTCGAAAGGGTGACATAACATATTCGAATGAATGGTATCATGTATACACATGCAATATATAACCGATTCAAATTGGTGATATCACCTTTCCAAAGGATGATATCACATTTCCTATTTGAAAGGATGATATAACCTGTTCATTTTGAATTGGCGATATCATGCATCTGAATATGTGATATCACCTACACGAATGGGTGATGTCACCTTTTCAAACGAATCACCAATTCAACACGAAAGGGTGATATACTATATTTAAATGGGTGGCATCAATTATTAGAAAGGATGGCATTTGAATAGGTGATATCACTCAGTTGTTTGAATGAACGAAAATGCACTTTCATGTTGAATTGGTGATATTACGCATTCGAAAGGATGATGTCACCCATTCAAATAGATGATATCACCTATTCGAATGCATGGTATCACCTGAATGAATGAGTGATATCATCCTTTCAAATTGGTGATATCATTTGTTCAAATATATGATATCTCACATTCGAATATGTGATATCACCCATGGCGTTCAAATGGGTGATATCACGTATTTGAATAGGTGCTATCACCTATTCGAAAGGTTGATATCATCTATTATGCATTCGTTTTGAATTGGTGATATCATGCATTGGAATACATGATAACAGCCATTCGAATACATGATATCACCCATTCAAATTGTCTTTTGTTATAGTGTGCATTCGGATCTGAATATGTGATATCACCCATTCGAAAAGATGATATCACCAACTTGAACGGGTGATATCATCTATTTGAATGAATGATATCACAGCGTGCTATTAACGTACAAAACTGCGCCCCATGTATATCATCCTTTCAAATCGGTTATATTGTGCATTCGGATCTGACTAGGTGATATCACCCATTCAAATAGATGATATCACCCGTTCAAGTATACTTGAACGGGTGATATCATCTATTTGAATGGATGATATCACAACGTGCTATTAACGTCCTAAACGGCGCCCCATATATATCACTCTTTCAAATCGGTGATATCGTGAATTCGGATCGGTATAGTAGATATCACCTATTCGAACAGCCTATTAGGTGATATCAATAAGTGCTATAAATAAACGGCGCGCCATAGATAACAACCTTTCAAATCGGTAATATTGTTCATTCGGATCTGTATATGTGATATCACACCTTCGAATAGATGATATCATCTACCTGAACGGGCGATATCATCTACTCGAATTGATGATATCACAAAGTGTTATTAACGTCCAAAACGGCTCCCCATAGATAGCACCCTTTCAAATCGGTGATATCATGAATTCGGATCGGTCTAGTAGATACCACCTATTCGAAAAGGCGATAAATACTAAGTGTTATAAAGTCCAAAACTGCGCTCCATAGATTTCACTGTTCGCCTAAATCCTTGCTCAGACAGGTGCACTGTTGTATCACTTTCCCGCCAAAAATAACCACGTGGTCATTCGCTCCACGTGGTGCTTTGAATTTCCGGCACATGTTAGAAAGGAATCGCCGAAGATGGGTGCGTGAGTACCGTAGTTTATAGATAATTGAATTCTTGAAATGGTGGTGACATTTATTGCACTTTGCAATTATGCATAGTCTATTTTATATTGATTAGCTCATTTGCAGTAAAATGCAAGAATTTGTGTTTTAATTTTATTATTTCGGTACATTTTCTGACCCACCCATTCACGTCTCCCGGAAGGACAGAATAAGCAAATCAAAATTCAGAAAACCTTCCTTCCAAGAGGCACTAATGGGTCCGTCAGTTTACGCTTTCACTAAATTAGCAATGGAAAACGACGTCGTTTAATCATTTAGTGTGTCGAAGTCGCACAAATGATGCCGTCATACGGAAATTGAAGGGGTGAGTGGAAGAAGGGGGCTAACTCCCTCAGGTAGTTAGCTCCCCTCTTTCCACTCACCACTTCAGTCGCGATTTGGATGAGAATGTTGGCGCCCATTGTCATCCAACTTGGAATTTGAACAGAGACATCGCCCATGGTCCCGTGTTTGGGGCGGTAACTCCCGTAAATACGCATCCACTGTGCAGCAAGGGGCGGGGGATATCGCTTTGCTCTTGAGGTTATGTCTGTCTGTCTGTCCGTCCGTCCGTCCGTACGTACGTCAGTATGTTGTACACAAAAGCACATGGCTGCACGCTCATGTCTGCATATGACCTTGACATTTATGACATCGCTGAATGACTTCATCTATGTCAAAAACTTTGCAAAAGATTCCTCATCATGGCAGGCGTATCGTTAATATAAGTTGGAATACGTTTATATATGTCCATTGATATATGCGGATACAAGTATATAACGCACTGACGCCACCATTAAACATGACCTTGACCTGCTTGACATTCGCAAGGTCACTGAATCACTTTGCTATTATTTTGCATCAAAATATTTATACTACATGTAGTTTCTTTTTGACAGTCCGGT
>CM055268.1:90306339-90380085 GCA_029237695.1 Conchocele bisecta
TTTGGGGGGGGGGATATCACAACCCGACTCCCTGAAGTCACAAACGGACTCCGTGCTGTCACAAAAGACTCCGTGATGTCACAAACTGGAACCGTGATGTCACCACCCGACTCCCTGATGAAGTTACCACGTAACTCTATGATGCCACAAACTGACTCCGTGCTGTCCCGACTCCCTGATGACATGACCACCTAACTATATGATGATGTCTCAACCAACCCGACTCCGTGATGATGGCACAACCGGACTCCGTGACGATATCCCAAACCAACTATGTGATGTCACAACGCAATTCTGTGATAATACTCCATAATGATGTCACAACCCGACTACGTGATGTCACAACCCAACCCCGTGATGATGTCACAACCCAACCCCGTGATGATGTCACAACCCAACCCCGTGATGATGTCGCAACTAAACCCCGTGAAGATGTCACAACCCAACTCCCGTGATGAGATCACAACCAGACTCCGTGATGGCATAACCGGACTCCCTGATGATGTCACAACCAAACACTGTATGATGTCAAAAACCGGACTTTGTGATGTCACAACCCGAGTCCTTGATGTCACAACCCAACTCCCGACCCGATGTTGTTCCAGGCATCGATTCACAACTGTAAGTAGTTACAACCCGTGTTCACAGGCGGTCGGCTTTGTGATAGGATGTAAGAGGATATTAAATACTAGTTTTTGCATGCAGAAGCAAAAACGTTGTCATAGTTTAGTCACATTGTGTTTATCATGCAAAGTGACGAAACTATGGCTGCAAATGTGTGTGCTTTCTACATGTCTAAAACAGTATATTATCCTATACTATCACCATGCCGACAGCTTAACACTCAGTACGCGGAGACGGAAATTGTCATCTGCTGTTTTTCATTTTTAGCTCGGCTAAAAAACAGGTTTTGACAGCACATGAGAATCGTCTGCAGTGTAGACGATTCTCATACGCTGGCAACACGGGTTTTGTAGAGAAATTTTGAAAACAAAGCTTTTCCAGAAGACGACAAACTTTAATTCGGCGTAATGAGTGTTAATTATGCACGTGTCCTCATCTGTGAGTTGATCACGAGTAACCTCCCTTACTTGTGGCATCTCTTTGGCGTTAGAATTGGCATACTTTGTCGGATTTATGTCCCGTAGCTACGACGTTGCTTAGTGTAAACTTGGTGTTTTTTGTACATCTGTTTATATAAGCATTAGTCAACTACATATAACTTACAGTATCAATTGATTCTCTGTAGTAAGTGTGCCGTTTTTATAAAACTTCGTAAGATAAAAATGTTTCTAGGATAGCATATTGAAGCCGCATGATCACGTGGTTACAACAACAACAACAACAACAACAACAACGTAGCCCACTCCAAAGTGAGTATTATTTGATATTTTCCTCAATATGCAACGGATTTTGATGAAATATGGCGCAGCAAACGCGTCTTCATGAGTTGCATTTGGTGCTCTAGGGAGTTTGGCACAGACTTATGTCGTTTTCGCAAAAACGACATAAGTTTGGGCGAAAATACAGAGACCACCAAATGCAGCTTAACAAGACGCGTTTGATGCGCCATATTTCATCAAAATCCGTTACGTAATAAGGACACTATAAAATAACACGTACTTGTTTTTGTTGTTAGTACCACATGATCATACACCTTGATATTGATGTTGTCGACTAATGTTGCAATTTACTACCTGCATTTCTGTGTCATTAAATATGAGAAATCCACCAACGATTTCACATAATCGATGTTAATGCGGACTTCGTTGGCAATTATGTGCAGTTTTGCACATACGAACTTCTTAAGTCGTACGAAGTTTAGTGAAACAGGGTTGCCTTCCCATCTGTATAGTATGACACTATTGTCACAGACGTAAACCCAATCATTCAGTCATAGCAATATTTTCACATATAATATTCAGGACGTCGACTGCCAGGATGAAGGAATGCCAGGATGAAGGAACGCTCGATCCGTCTCGATGATGTCGACACAACCTGTAGCCGATTTCATCAAAATTGCTTATCTAGCAAAGTATACTTTGAGGGAGTAATCATTAATTTTTCCGAAATGCATTATTTCATACAGAACTAACAATTGCATATATTTGATGATTACAACTATGCAGAAATAATATACTGAATTTATTACATTATCACAGCCAAAATGGCTGTGATAATGTAATAAATTCAGTATAATAAAAATTATTAAATTTATCCTAAAATTGAAAATTTCTCCCCCAAAGTATACTTTGCTAGGAAAGTATACTTTGCAATGTTGGTGAAATCGGCTACTGGTTCCTGTTGCAAGTTCTGGTGAGCTAAATTATAATAAAACCACAGTTGGCAGCATCCGACCCAGTAAATGGCCTCTTCGATTACACCACTCACCCACCCATGTCAATAGACTATATAATGCGAACTCTATATAGTGTCACTCACCAACCCATGTCAATAGACTATATAATGCGAACTCTATATAGTGTCACTCACCAACCCATGTCAATAGACTATATAATGCGAACTCTATATAGTGTCACTCACCTACCCATGTCTATAGACTATATAAAGCGAACTCTATATAGTTTAACAGAGATGAGTGGGTGAAACGTTTTTTCGAATAAATTGTAAATTACATGCTCATCGAAAAATGTTAAATTTGCTCTTAGACCAGTTTATAACATTGACAATTTTGATGTTGGCATACGAATTGTTTCTTCGCGGGAAATGACGTCAAAACGTGACGTCAATTGCGTCTCACGAACGTCTAGGAGGAAATAAGGAAATAAATCCAGAAGCATGGTAAATCACTGGGTAGCATGTAATATAGTGGATTAATTTGTTCCGAAATGGATTTTGAAAATATGATCATTGTTTTCGGCGAATTGCACCGGCTGGTAAAAAGGTACTCGGGCATGTGTGACCAGTATAGATCCAGCTCGTGCGACGTGAGCCCAATTTCTTCAGGCACAGCCACATGTCAATGTATACTGGCCAGATATAATTTATTCACACGTTTGCTCTTAACACTTACCAGCGATGGTAAAGTGGTTGGAATTTCCCTATATGTGCCTGTGACTGAAGAAATGGGGCTTATGGAATTTGTGATCAGTGTAGCTCCTGGTCCCCTAGTGTATTCATGTAGCCTGATCGTTATTGGATATTAGAAGCATGACGAGTGTATCATTCATGGAATGGAGAACAGTGCTGATCTGGATCTACACTGGTCACAAAACCCATAAATCCTATTTGTTCAGTCACAGCCACATGTATATTAGGTTTAGATACTAACAGAGAACAAACTGCCACTTTTAGTTTAGATCATATATTTAAAACTTGAAACCGTGGACCCCGAGGTCCGTTTCACTAAACTTCCTACGACTAAAATATTCGTAAGTGCAACATTATGATAGTCTGTAAACTCACATTAACAATGTTTACTTGTAAACGAGTATTGTATTGACATTTATTGAGCATAGGCTGCATGCAGCCTATGCTCAATAAATGTAAATTCATCAATTGAGATTTCCAGACGATTCTAAATTTGCACTTACGAACATTTTAGTCATGTGAAGTTTAGTGAAACGGCCCCTGCTCTGTGTGTGTTTGCCCTAGCTGTTGCTGGGACAGTAAACAATAAACATTTACATTCTCGGCAGACAACCCACGTGCACCAACTATTAAGAACCATCAAATGCCATGCGATTCTAAGATGTGCGATTTTTCATGAAATATATTTACAGAAAGTGATATTTTCTGTAAATGACGTCGGAAAGATGACGAGATTTAGTATTCCGCATTTGCTATGATTATGTTGTCATCTTTCGACGTCATTTATGGAAAGTATCGTAAATATTGTAAATATGTTTCATGAGATATTGCACATGTTATGTGGTTGTGACTGGAGAAATGGGCCAGTGAAGTTCTTGAGCAAATATCACTCCTTAGCCTGATAACGGCATACATGTAGGCAGCATGCTTCTAACAAGCATCATTACACATGTCATTGATGCAATGGCGAATAGTGCAGATGTGTGCAGATGTGTGCAGATCCTGATCAGACTGTGCGGATGCACAGGCTGATCTGGAGCTACACAAGTCGCAAAACCCGTAAGCCCTATTTCTCCAGTCACTGCCACATATAATACATGACGTGTGGACGGTTATCTGATAATGAACTGACATTCTCCGTAATTTTTGCAGGACACCGCATACCCTGTTCCGCGGCGCGACTGCTGTCCTGACAGCGACGCCTATTGCAAGAACCTGCGGTGGACAGCACGAAGGAGGGAAAGTGTGAAGATATATCGATGGACTTGTGAGAAAGAATTGAAAGCACCAGTGGAATAAGGGGGCTAACTATTTTTTCACTGACCCCTTCAATTGACACTATGACATTGGTACTATGACTGATACTGTGAGAAAATAGTCAAAACCTCCAGAGTGTCAACTCGGTGATCAGAAATTATTAATATACTCCTACTGAAATATTTCTGATCAGGACATTGTCGTGCACAGAGTATTGGAAGTTGTTATGCCCCCGTTCTCGGTAGAGTCGGGATGCATATAGTGTTTTGACTGTGTGTCCGTCCGTGGGTCCGGTTAAATCCGTCAAACATAAAACACTAATCAATGAATCAATCAATCAATCGAGCAAGCAATCCACCAATTCAATCAATCACTCGGACGCACAGTTTAGTCTGTGATTAAGCTCGTCGCAATATTTATAAGCCCATTCGTGGTAAAATATGTCTTATACAATAAGGTCTGGGTGTACAGTGGGGGTCAGCGTGTAAGTGCACACACGAACGAACACGACAGGTTGGAACCAACCTGTCGTGTTCGTCCGTGTGTGTACTTACACGCTGACCCCACTGTACGTGCATGGACCGCCAATAAGCGGGAAATGAGTCGTGTGTCGTTTGGCGAGTTTCTTTGTTGTCGTGTGGTACAGGGTGATGCGGTGTGGTTTGGTGTTTTAGTGTTGGTGTGGTTTTGTGTTGGTGTGGTTTTGTGTTGGTGTGTTGGTGTGTTGGTGTGTCGGTGTTGGTGTGGTTTTGTGTCAGTGTGTTGTTGGTTTTGTGTTGGTAGTTTTGGCTAGTTTTGCGTTTGTGTGGTTTTGTGTTTTGGTTGGTCTTTGTGCCTGATAGGTGGAAGCAATCGTGTTTGCGAATTCGTGCATGATCGTGTTGGCTTGGGTGTCCTGTTGTGTGGTGTCTTGCTCGTCTTGTGTCGATTCGTGTTCACTTACATCCTGACCTTAGTGTATATAGACATGTCTTGATAATCAACCAATAACACATTACTCGAGTCGACAGGATATTACGTACATATATTACATGTTACATATTACATGTGATTTACCTGCTTCCGGGGGGATTTATTTGGTTGAAGGAAATATCTTCTCCCAGACGTTCGCGAGACGTAATTGACGTCACGTTTTGACGTCATTTCCGGCGAAGAAACGATTCATAGCTAAAGTTATAAGTTGGCCCAAGAGCAAATTTCATTTTTCGAAGAGCATGTAATATACAATTTATTCCACTACCATTTTGAAATAACGGATTTATTTCCCTTGACATCTGTAAATCTGACAAGAAACTCGTGCTGCGCACTCATTTCTTTATCGGATTTCAAGATGTGTACGGAAATAAATCACTATTTCAAAATGGCAGTTAATTAAACTATATATGTACCACATCATATATGAGACGGGCCATGTGATTTTGTGCCTAAAACATACGAGTTTGTAAGAAATATATTTACAGAAAATGTGATATTTTCCGTAAATGATGTCAAAAGATGACTGGTCTGGATCTACTGATCGCAAATGCCACAAGCCCCATTTCTCCAGTCACAGCCAAAAATCAATATAGCAGAAGAGGCTAATCAATGCGTAGCAATTCAATTCTAGTGGAGGGGGTGGGGGAGTTTTTCACTAAACTTCGTACGACTAAAAAGTTCGTAAGTGCAAAATTATGTAAATTTCACATTATCAACATTACAGGATTTACATTTATTGAGCATATGCTGCAGCCTATGTTCAATAAATGTTAATCCATCAATTAAAACTTCCATTCGATCCTTATTTTGCACATACGAACATTTTAGTCCTACGAAGTTTAGTGAAATGCCCCCTGATGTGCACCGGGCAATTCAGTTTCCGAGCAGAGCCTGATAAACTTGTTAAAAACTACTATTCTGCTATTCCCTTTCAGGTTGGTGAAACCACAGGCGGTCGGCATGTTGATATGACAGTATAATATACTGTTTATACCTGTAAAAAAACATTTAATTTATAGTCATTCCAAGTCAATGTATATACTGTTTTAGTAATTTCCAATAATTAGCACATTTAATACACATTGTTTTAAGTCACTCTTTTTATTAAATTTTCGACCACATGGTCTTATCAAAATAGTGTGAAACTGTATTGTCAGTCCTATAGGACTGCGAATACAGTTTGACACTATTTTGATAGGACTGCCAATACAGTTTGACACTATTTTGATAGGACTGCCAATACAGTTTTACACTATTTTGATAAAGACCATGTGATCGAAAATTTAATAAAAAGAATGACTTTAAAACAATGTATACTGTTTTAGACATGTAGAAAAAAAACGAAAAACATTTGTATTCATTGTATAGTCGACGTATGTTTGGAATACATACATTGACTGTACAATGACTACAATATTTATTGTTTTTTTTACATGTCTAATTCAGTTTATTACACTATCCAATCAGCATGCCGGCCGCCTGTGGGTGAAACTGGCTTGATTTAGCATCCTTGAGATTTTGAGTCCAGTATATTGAGTGTTTGGTTTGTTGTTGAGCGTTGTGATTATATTAACTCTTTGCATGCTGGGAAACTTGTGGACTATAAATAGTTCAAAACTAGCGGACAAAAATTCATCATATTTTCATATATTTCTCCTTGTAAATATCATGAATATGTCTTGGAATTTCATTAGAATTGAGTCCTGAGGACTCAATTCTAATGAAATTCCAAGACAGTTACAGAAAGGAATAAAACATATAGTCCTAATTTGTTTGGCGGATATTTTCGCCGCTAGCATGCAAAGAGTTAACGGACATATAATGAGCACAAGGGATGAACATATTTCAAGTTAACCTAATAATGGTCATTATAAAATCCCTATGCAGTAAACCTAAATTATGCAGAAAATGGAAAATGAAATTTGAATAAATAAATAAAACGTATACCTCTCATGTCATAGGAGAGCCGATTATTTCAGCTAAATGCGGTTTTTATGCCACCAGGTTTCGAAGAAACGGGTGGCATATAGTGTTTGGACCGTCCGTCCGTCCGTTCGTCCGTCCGTCTGTCCGTCCGTCCGTTGTCCGTCCGTCCTCCGTCCGTCCGTCCGTCCGTCCGTCCGTCCGTCCCGTCCCGTCCGTCCGTCCCACTTTTCAGTTAACCACTTTTCAGTGGTGAACCGTCCCGTCCCGTCCCGTCCCGTCCGTCCGTCCCACTTTTCAGTTAACCACTTTTCAGTTAACCACTTTGTCACAGTTTCTCAAATATGCTGCAGGTGGCATCCGCGTTCGACAGACGCATTTCTTGTATTTTTAATGTTAAAATCCCTATAACATTTGTTTCTTCTTATTATTAAACTATTTAAAAATGCTCTGCATATTTCCTTTAATAGTGTGCACCATTTCATTCTGTAATTGTAATACTCATGTGTTGTCAGCCAACTTCTATGCAGATTGTGATCAAAATAACGTCCCATTGTCTTCACATGTGTGCATTCGTCCGTGCTTGTTGCGGACAGCAAAACAGCCGTGCCGTGTGTGAGCCATATCATTCCTTAATTGTAAATCATATTTTTCAGCCCACTTTTACGGAGCCCCGCAGTGGACATGGATTTTTTTTTATTAATTCGTTCCCACGAAATAACAATTCAATCCCTCAATTTAACAATTCGTTCCCTCGAATTAACAATTCGTTCCATCGAATTAACAATTCGTTCCCACGAATTGTTAATTGTTAATTCGAGGGAACGAATTGTTATTTCGTGGGAACGAATTGTTAAATTGAGGGAACGAATTGTTAATTCGTGGGAACGAATTGTTAATTCGTGGGAACGAATTGTTAAATTGAGTGAACGTCCCCTGCGGGGCTCCGTACACTTCCATGCAGATTACGTTAACGTTTTGTTTTTGTTTTTTTTGTGTGTAAAATCTGCGTTTTAAAGTTTTTAAGTACCCAATATCTCCGCAACCATAAGTCCAAATGACTTAAACCTTCACATATTTCTTTATCAGCATCGTTGTTTTCGCTATATAGCCCACCCATACAGCCCCCATGCCAACGTCAAATTGCTCTGAAATTTGCGTTAACATTTTTGCTAGTTTTCAAGTACCAACTAAGTTTTCAAGTACCACTATCTCCACAATCTGATTGATTCATACACACGGCTGTTCTGTAAATGTATGTTGTACTGTTGCATTTGTGTTGTTAAATTTGACTGACCTTGATTGAGTTTGGTACCGAATTTAAATTTAAAGAAATATAGCGATAAATTATTCCATCGAACAGAAACAAATGATGAATCGAATTCAGTTCTCTCATCCAAAATGATTTCAAGCGGTGAAGTCTTCTGTGATGATCAGGGGCAATGTTTATAGCATATCCATGCCGATTTACGTGTAACCGTAGATTAGATTATAATGTACTATAAATTAGAATGTACCGCAACTATCAATTCCTTCCTCTTCCGCAGCGGATCTGTAGGAAAACCTATCGAGTCCCCAACCCAGGGCGTTAACTATTTCACCCTTAACCCTTAGAAGGCGGGAACCGAAAATTGTCGTCTGCTGTTGTAACTGATTTTGTATTTTCTCTAAATAAAAACATGGTTTGGCAGCATTTTAGAATCATTTCCATTGGAAATGATTCTAAAGTGCTGTCAAACCATGTTTTTGATAAGCACTGTAAGGGTTAAGTGACTGGGATGGACTTTGAAATGTTAATTTGCAACCAACCGTCACAAAATGATTTTTAGACTAGTCCATTTATGAAAAGGGGGTATTTTTTGTTATCTAAAATATGAAAATTACTTTCAAAAATTGCAGATCCTGATGAGACGGCTCGTTTTCTACACATTTTGCCAATACCACTATACAGGCATGTGGTGTGGAAAGGGTCAACGAGTGAATATTGTAAAACCAATAAGCCGCATTTCTCGTCACAGCCACAAATGAACTTTATCAAAAAAAAAAGTATGTATACATAAGTGTTCCAATCTGGAACATGTGCAACATGGCATCACGTTGACTACATACATATGATTCAGGTTGACTGTGTCTGCCTGGCCGGCATGGCAAACATTTGAACAAACATGCAATTCCTTTACTTAGCCTTTGGGTTAATGTCAGCTATATGTACTAACCTCTTTAACCGCTTTAACACTTTTAAGTTTTGTGTATGTGCTTGGGTACGATTGCATGCAAGGAAAAGTAAAGGAATTGTATGTACAAACATTCTAAGTAATTTACATTTACAATGTTTGGGGCCGGTTGGAGGGGGGAGGGCTTCTCTGGTGCATAGCGACACATAGTTTTAAACTAGTTGCAGTGACTGGATCGATGTCTCCTACCACACGATGGTGTCCGAATTCATTACATTTACAGGAGGATGGGATGACATGCACCATTAAACCATTCTTAAGGAGTCGTATATTTTAATATTAATGGTGTTCAAACCAGGGGCAAGATATCTGATGTAGTAAGGGTACTTGACAACATATCAGGAGAATATATTTGAGTGCTGAAGGATTTTATTTTAAATTTAGTGCTGAATGTTCAGGTGTAGTCCCCAGGTCCCAGGTGCAGTCCCATCTGCATCTACTTCTTATGACCTTGCTATTGAACGGACGTAAATGCAAATCAATGTTTCAATAAATCAATCAATCGAAATGTAACCAATGAAATGAACAAATACAAAACCATTCTTGGTGTATCCATTTTTGAGGTCCGTCGTTTCACTAAACTTCGTATGGCTAAAATGTTTGTAAGTGCAAAATTATGATAGTCAGCAAATGTGCACTTACGAACATTGTAGTCGTACGAAGTTTAGTGAAATGGGCGCCAGGTTTCACTAAACTTTGTATGGCAAAAATGGTCGTAAGTGCAAAATTATGTTAGTCTGTAAATTTCACATTAACAGTGTTTTCTTGTGAACAATTATTGGATTTACATTTATTGTGCATAGGCTGCATAAGCAGCCTATGCTCAATAAATGTAAATCCATCAATGAAAATCTAAAATTTGCACTTACGAACATTTTAGTCGTACGAAATTTAGTGAAACTGGCCCCAGAACTATAGTACTGCCAATTTTCAGCATTATTTACTGGATATTCCATCAGAAATATTATCGGCACATACTGGATATGTAATAGAAAACAATACATAGTACATATTGTTTTCACCGTCACGTCTAACCAAATAGTAAAACGCATGTAATCACTGTTAACATGTAGAAATATCGATTCTCAATCAAGGTCAATGTCATTTAAAATATTTCATTTGTTACTGGATAAATGGGTTTTATGAAGCACGTAGTCCGATCAGAGTCCGCACTGTTAATTCTGTTAGCGAAGCACTACCTTAACCAGTCTGCAGAGTGGTGCTAGAAAATCTGGAGATATTAATGTCCAACAACATGTAGATACCGTTTATGCAATGAAACAGGGGGCCGTTTCACTAAACTTCGTAGGACTAAAAAGTTCGTAAGTGCAAACCTTAAGATAGTCTGTAAATGTCACATTAACAACGTTTTCTTGCAAACAATTATTCGATTTACATTTATCTGACTGGTCGCAAAACCCACAAACCCCATTTCTCCAGTCACACCCACATATGAATGGCAATGTTGTATATGTGAATGTAACATACGTTATTGTAAATGTACAGATTTCTGGGTTCCATGCTTTCTAGAGTGGATTTCCCTTAACGGGTTTGTCTCTAGTTTTATCGCAGGGATCACTGTGGGTTGTGTACTGTCCATCTCGTATCATGCAGTAAAGATCGCAACCAGCAGAATATGTGTTTGTTTCATTTCGGGCCAAATGGTACGGAGCTTTAGAACGAATTGGAATGCGTTGGAACGAAATAATGGAATTCGGTTGAACGAATTCGAATTCGTTAGAACGAAATAATCAAATTGGTCAGAACATTTGTTTCTCTCTTCTCTCATGTCCCTTATAAAGTTCCGCGAAATGAAGTATAGTTAAGACTATATTTATATATTTATTATACGCCGGTTTGAAACAACGGGACGTAATATTCACCTTGTACGGGAGGGGCGGGCGAGCACAGCATGTCCACGCAATAATAGTTAACCCTTAGACCGCTATCTTATTTTTTTGTCGTTTGCTGTTTATTTTCTATTTTCCATTTTTATCATCAAAACATGGTCTGACAGCACTTTAGAATAGTTTACAACATGCTTTGACAGCAATTCAGAATAATTATACCCCCACAAACAAAGGTTGAGGGGGTATATAGGAGTCGGCTTGTCGGTCGGTCTGTCGGTCTGTCGGTCGGTCTGTTGGAAAGGTGTGTCGTGATCAATAACCACGCACCTACGTCCAAGGTCAAGGTCACAGTTGAAGGTCAAAGGTAAAACCTATTGAAATTCCCTTCCGCTCTATATCTTCTACACCGATGCATGGATTATCAAATGCCTTGGCACAAGTGTTTCTCAGGATGAGAAGGTGTGTCGCGATCAATAACCACGCACCTACGTCCAAGGTGAAGGTCACAGTTGAAGGTCAGAGGTCAAACCTATTGCAGGCGGCAGACAGATAAACTGCATAGTTTGTGTACACAACTCCTCAGAAACCGTTCAGTGGATTGATTTGAAACTATACACACTTTTTATGCCGAACAAATATTTTTTTTACAAAAATATCATCCTTTTAACTTAGCAAGTTTTTCTATTTTATTAAATTGATTCATTTCGTTCTTGACAAACTCGGCACAGAGTTTTTAATCAAAATCATATTAATCCATTACTCGTGTAAGATCTTCTATAACTGATGAATGAATTTTCAAATGTTTTCAGATTATCTCGTTTTCATTGACCACGTACGCAGGTAAAAGGTCAATGTCACACATCTCTCAGGCCAGCATTAAATAATGATCATGTAATTTTTATTCAAACCTATAAAACTCTTCTAATGTGAAGCTATTTGTAAGTCCAACTCTTTGTGGGGGTATTATGATCACTCCTGTGATAGTTCTAGTTTCCATTGGAAATGATTCTGAAGTGCTGTCAAGCCATGTTTTTATTGAGAAATAAGGCAAGATATAAAAGCAACAGCAGACGACAATTGTTGTGAGTAGCGGTCTAAGGGTTAAGAGTTATACTTGACGTTTATCACAAGACCAAGAAACCTATTCATGTTAAAAAATATTCGATGATTTTATTCCTCCCATTGACGGCCATTTTTGTCAGGCGCGACTATAGTCGCCGCTTTTTTCGTCGTGCCGGCATTAACATGGCCTTGACCGTTTTTACCTTCACATTTTTGCGGAAGTACTTAGCCAATTTGTTGGCGTCAAAACGTTTGCACAAGTTTCTTATGGATTGCTTCACTATTTGGGCACGTGATAAATGTAAGCATTTGGAACTGTTTACACACTTTTGTCGCAATTAACATGACCTTGACCTTTTTTACCTTCACATGGTTGTCGAAACACTTAGCCATTTCTTTTACTCGCCTACTTTAGGTCGCCGCTTTTCCCGTCGTAGTCGTCGTCGACGTCGGCGTCCGCGTCGGCGTCCGACATTTCAAAAAGTTTGTACAAGCTTCGTCATCATGGTATAACTTTAATATTAACATTAATGTTACTTGATGGATTGCTTCAATGTTTGGACACTTGCTACATTTGGAATACACTCATAACCCCATCAACATGACCTTGACCGTGTGTGCCTTCACATGTTTGCGGAAACAAAGCCTTTGTTGGCGTCAAAATGTTTATACAAGTTTCTTCATCATCGTATAACATTAATATTACTTCATGGGTTGCTTTAATATTTGGACACTGGATACATGTAAGCATGTGTAAGCCATTAACATGACTTTGATCTGTTTGACATTGACATGGTTGTGAAAACACTTAGCCATTTATTTATGTCAAAAAGTTTATTCAACCGGACTTTTTTCGTGTTTTAAGCATGCACTTCTCTGACGGTTTTTATGATGCTAACGTTAGCACATGCCCATGATCATGTTATGGTGGAATGCCTCGGCAAGCGAGACATGGCTTCCGTGGCGGAATTCTTGTTAACCCTTAGACCGCTACTCACAACAATTGTCGTCTGCTGTTGCTTTTATATCTTGCCTTATTTCTCAAGAAAAACATGGTTTGACAGCACTTCAGAATCATTTCCAATGGAAATGATTCTGAAGTGCTGTCAAAGCATGTTGTAAATTATTAAAAAGTGCTGTTAAAGCATGTTTTTGGTGATACATATGGAAAATATAAAATATACAGCAGACGACAAAGAAATTAAAATAACGGTCTAAGGGTTAATTTTCGCACTTTGTATTCTTGCACACACAGTAAAGTTCTACCTGACAGACCGACACCAATTCGGTATACATGTTTATCACGGCAAGACGAAGAAGTATATTTATTTTCAAAAAGGTCTGATGACTTTATCTCCCCTTGGCGGCCATTTTTATGTCCCCGCCATCGAATGGTGTGGCAGACCTCTATAGTGTTACCGGGGAAATGTCATATACATTTTGTTTTCTTACACGGATTTGCTTGATATTTCACACACGCATTGCTTTAATGGTCTTACACCCTGTGATAATCCACAATCGTCTGCACCCGCTAAGCTCAGGGCCAAGGTCACATAATTGGTGCATTCGAAACCTTAACGGTCGGGTAAAAGGAAGTGGCGATGCCCTATAGGTTTCGTCCTGTCTGTCCGTCTGTCTGTCCGTATGTCTCGTCGGTTTTTTGTTTTTAAAGTTTTTGTAAGAGCTTCTCAAATCACCTATAATTTCTGTTTGCCTTTAACTAATATCTTTTTCTTGCACACATATATTGCTTAGTAACGATACATCCTTCCCACATTAGTACAATTACCATCTGATCACACGTCTGTAAACGGATTCTGGTTCAGGGTGGCAATACATATCTTTGTGCAAAGTTTCAGCCGAATCTATTTTGAAAGTTGCCAAAATGTCAACGTTGTCAGATCCGGCTGAAAATTGGCACGCCGATAGTATTTCGCTCGCTAAACCCGATGCCGTTCACGAAAAATAAATATCTTAATTAACGACGCGGTAAATGACGTCGAAATTTTCAAACTTTCCAAGGCGATTACAGCCTTATTAATTGAAATATCACACTTCTGTAAACGGCTTCTGGTTCAAGGTGGCGAGATCTATACAGTTGTCAAAATTTCAACGTCGTCCGATCCGGCTGGAAATTGGCATGCCGATAGAATTTCGACAGAACAAGATGGCGTTTACAGAAAGTCGCTATATCAAATAGTAAAGCCGCAAATCGTTATTCAGTTTGCAAACTTTCGACGCCACTGGCGTCTTTACTATTTGAGGTAGCGACTATAAACGCTATCTTTTTCTGTGATCCAAATAATATCGGCATGCCAATTTTCAACCGGATCAGACGACGTTGAAAATTTGTAAACTTTCCGAAACTTAACACACGCATATATATGGTCTCCCTGAACCGTTTACAGAAGTGTGATATTAATAAAGCTGTAATCGGCATACAAAGTTTGAAACTTTCGACGTCATTTACGGCGTTGTTAATTAAGATATCTATTTTTTCATGAACGGCATCATGTTTAGCGACACAAATCCAATCGGGATGCCCAGTCGGAGCACGGCATTTACGGCTTTATTAATTAAGATATCCAATTTTCGTAAACGGCATCGTGTTTCAACAAAACATAGGTTGAAAGCAATGGAAATGATTCTAAAGTTCTACCAAACCATGTTGTTGATGTGAACAATGGAAAATAGAACACAAACAGCAGACGACCAAATTAAATTCAGCAGTGTAAGCGTTAAATATAGGGTTAACTGTATTGTAATTTTGAAATTTGCTGCGTATATCAGAAAATGATAGGTCGGAAAATCTGTTTAATGGCGATGCGCTAGCGGTGCCATTAAACATGTTTTCCGACCTATCATTTTCTGATATACGCCACAAATTTCAAAATTACAATGCGGTTAACCTATTTCTAATGCACTCCTTTACTACAGGCGTAGGAATACATATTGAAATAATTTACGACCGTTCATCAACAAAGATATACCTGTAATGGTATGACCATCAGCCAATCAGATTGCGTGATATTTATAGAGTGCATTATAATTGACATTGATCAACCGTTGGAAATTAGCGTGGAATATGTTCAACTCACATCCCACAAAACATCCCACAAAACCACGCGTTCATGTTTTCATTTATGCAGTAATTTATGATTTAAATAACGCTGTGTTAAGACTGGTTTGCAGTGGAAAAGAATGCAAAACATGTTTGGTAAACACAAATCTCAAATGCTAGTCTAAGATGCTAGTCTAAGAGTGTATATCTAGTTCCAGAGAGAAGTGTGTGCTCCCCTTGGTTCCAAGCTGCATCTATAAAACATATACTCGTGCATGTATTCCTTTTCAATACTAATTTTGAGAAGTCTTGTGTAGTCGAGAGGTTAGAGTGACGGACTTCAATGCCGTAGGTAGTGAGTTCGAATCTTAGTTTGTCATACATATACATATTTACATATTTACTCACCTCCCCGAACCAGAAGCCGTTTACAGAAGTGAAATATCTCAATTAGTAAAAAGTTGAAGTAATTAGTTGAAAATTTCGACGTCATTTACGGCGTTATCGTTATCGATTTTTCGTGAACGGCATTGTGTTTAGCGAGCGAAATACTATCGGCGTGTCAATTTACAGCCGAATCGGGCAACGTTGAAATTTTGGCAACTTTCGAAATTAGATTCGGCAGATTAGATTGCCACCCTGAACCAGAATTCGTTTACAGAAGTGAAATATCTCGATTAATAAAGCTGCAATCGCCGTAGAACCTTTGACAACTTTCGACGTCATTTACGGAGTCGTTAATCGAGATATCGATTTTTCGTGAACGGCATCGTGTTTAGCGACCCAAATCCAATCGGGAGGTCAATGTTCAGCCAGATCGGAGCACGCTTAATGTTTTCTAACTGTTTTGACAACTTTCGACGGTATTTATAGCTTTATTAATTAAGATATAAAATTCAGCGATCCGTTATTTTTCTCCAATCTCAGCAAAAAACATGGTTTGACAGCAATGGAGATTTTGACTTATCTCCCGTTGGCGGCCATTTTTAATTTTAGGACTCCGTATCCTTGTCCACGCAATAAGTCGAGTTCTACTTAACGGATCATAGCCAAATTTGGTCTACATGTTTATCACGTCAAGATGAGTTATCTCCCCTTGTTGACTGGCCTTGCATCGACGGGCGTATATTGTGACCTTCGGCACACTTGTTCATAAATATATATACATATATTTTATTTGCTTATATTTTATTATATATTTCTTTTTAATATGTGTTTCTCTTACAAATTGCATGAACTAAGTATGAAATAGTTCACATGTAGAACCCTAGTATCACTTTGAAGAAAACTAATAGCTAACTGCACATTTCATATGTGTCTACATGAAGAATTTTGGAATATTTTCCCGCTGATCATGTCACATTGAGGTCGTACAGCCATAGTGATAACCCTCGCCGCTTCGCCAAATTTCCGGACATCACCTATTTCCGTACGCCTCACGTCACGGTGAAAATATGCTTTTTCTGGCAAAATGTGCGCTATGCACCTGATTTGAATAAGTTATCTGATTAGGAAAGTGGCGTACCGTGTAGTACCAGGACCCTTGTACTGTGTAGCTGTAGCTCCCGATGCTAAAGCACTTCAGTGTCTTGAAATGGGTCCACAATACATCAGCATTCTCCACTATATCTGTTAGTCGTGATGAGTCACATATGTTCACCGCATGCCTACCAACGTCAGTTCGGGACGCCTTAACGATCGATGAACCTTAAAAGTGGCTGTGAGTTTTGCCACAAGTGTAGATCCAGGTCAGGTCAGCCTGTGTATCCGCACAGTCTGATCAGGATCTGCACAGGTCAGAAAATAGTTAAAACAGGTGTATTATCATATCATAGCCTCGTTTTCGTGTATCATAAATATATAATAGAGTGCACATGCATGCATGGCACTATAATAGTGCACATGTATCCCGGTGCTCAAAAAGAAACATGTATTATGGCTCACTTGTAAACAAAAGTGGGAAAATATCCATACGATTGCAGAACTTGTGTTTATTCTACCTGTTCGAGAGTTCGGACCTCACAAAACGCATTACTTTTGTCGATATTATTGTGTTCTTTTTTTATGACTTGTTGCTGGAGAGGGAAATATGTGGAAATAAAGCGGGTCGCTGGGCACGGTGCTGTTTACGACGAAAAGTGGATGTCCGTAAATACCGTGCTTCGATTGGGTTGAAAATTGGCATCCATGTCTTAACTAACGACGCCGTAAATGACGTCGATAGTTTCAAACTTTGTACCGCGATTACAGCCTTACTAATTGAGATATTACACTTCTGTAAACGGCTTCTGTTTCAGGGAGGCGAGATATATGCGGTTACAAGGTTTCAGCCGAATCGGGCACGGAAAGTTTCCAAATTTTCAACGTAGTCCGATCCAGCTGGAAATTGGCATGCCACTAGAATTTAGATCTCAGAACGAGATGGCGTTTACAAAAAGTCGCTATCTCAAATATGTAAACTCTATTTGAGATAGCGACTTTCTGTAAAAGCCATATCCAAATTCCATCTGCATGCCAATTTCCAACCGGATCGGACTACGTGGAAATTTGGAAACAGACTCCGATTCGGCTGAAACTGTAGTAAAGCTGTAATCGCAGTACAAAATTTGAAACTTTCGACGTCATTTACGGCGTCGTTAAGAAAAATATCGATTTTTCGTGACCGGCATCGTGTTTATCGAGGGAAATCCTATTTTCAGCTGGATCGGACAACGTTAAAATTTTGGCAACTTTGCATACGGATATATATTGCCTCTCTGAACCAGAATCCGTTTACAGAAGTGTAATATCTCAATTAGTAAGGCTGTAATCGCTGTACAAAGTTTTAAAGTGAGACGTCACGCGTACGAAAATAGGTGATGTCCGGAAATTAGTAGGAACATGATTTATCGGGAGATTGGAAGTCACAAGTAAACGGTTGCAAAATAGAGAACAAGATACCCTAAATGTACAGATAAACCGATATAAAGAAGAAACTAATGCAATACGTCATGATGAATACATGATACATTTTCAATAAATTAAAACATGAACGCGTGGTTTTGTTGGCTGTTTTAAATCATTACTGCCCACTTTTTAGCGAACATGTGAGTTGAACATATGGCCTAAACACACAGATAGAACTGTATATTAAACATATAGCGTTTAGGGGTAATTTCACTCACCGCCTGTAAAAGCATAAACATTGGAATCACACATTGAGTTACAATGTTTGACGACTGGATCGTGCCGTCTTCTCACCCGTTGACCATTTCGTTTTTCTGACAGGAAAGGAAACATGACAGCGAGGTCAAAAATCATCACGTCACAACAGACGCAGAGCCGCAACACACTTCATTTACATGTGTCCTGCCACACAAAATAATCCATTCCAAACTGCAGATCTTGGCTGTGTACTAGAGCCCCTGTGTAAACACTGTCTCCACATGCATTAATAAACCACATCAGTGCACCCGAACCTGCCTCAAAGCACCTGCAACAAAAACATATGCATTTTTCTCCGGACTATTTGTTGAGGGTACCGACCCCGGAAGCAGCTAGTCTATCTGTGAACTGAGGTCATATGCCACGCCAATTGACAACGGTTGATCAATGTCAATTTAACACTTACACTGCTCAATTAAATTGTGTCGTCTGCTGTTTGCGTTCTATTTGCCAGTGTTCACATCAACAACATGGTCTGGTAGAACTTTGGAATCATTTCCATTGCTGTCAAACCATGTTTTGTTGAAATGGGGAAAAAACGTGTCGCTGAACACAACACGATGCCGTTTACGAAAATTTGACATCTTAATTAATTAAGCCGTAAATTCCGTGCTCCGATTGGGCTGAAAATTGGCATCCCAATTGGATTTTTGTCGATAAACACGATGCCGTTCACGAAAAATCGATATCTTAATTAACGACGCTGTAAATGACGTTGAAAGTGTGTATGGCGACTACAGCCTTACTAATTGAGATATTACACTTCTGTAAACGGATTCTGGTTCAGCAGTCAGGGGTGTAACTGATTTCAGTTACGTTCGAAATAACCTGATACAGTTATTTCTTCTAGTTGTGTGAGAGTTGTCTCCCTTCCGTTATCAAATTGTAGATAACCTGTATCAGTTATTTTCAGTATCTATCATTTCTACACAATTTAAAAGGGAGGTAACACAAAATAAAGTGTTAACTTAACTATAGTTTACAGCGTGGTGTTAATTCCCTTATTCATTTTGATACCACTTTTGCCATAGCCGTGATAATCATGACAGCGATGGTGAATTGTATGCTGTTTTATCCGCATAATTCGACGACATGTTCAACATGTTGAAATGTTGGGATGTTCATTGAATTGGTTTAACTGTGTCTCTCACTGCTACAGCATCTACAAAGAAAACAAGTATTCTCAAGTCTACGACATGTTCATCGATGTTTCACTCTAAACATCTGGCCTGTTCCTCATTTGCATTATATATTACGACTAATACCATGATCATGATAATTTACGTGAATACATACATCAGAATAGGGTATTTAGATAAAATATAAACGATACACATCTATTTCTCTGTTCCACGTTTTGCTGCCGACAAACTATTGGCCATTAAAAACACTAAATCTTAAAAATATATAAATGTAAGTAGTTTTTCATCATTAACATGATTAATAAAGAAGTCAACCTCGCCAAAAAAATTATTTGAAGAAATTCCATAAAATATTTATTTTATTGCGAAAAAACGACTTTCCTATCAGAAATTAACATGGGGTCTAAAAATCGATTTGTTTTACATATTTTTTTTATTTGTGGATCGATTTTCAAATTCTAACTATTGTTTCACCACCCCCCCCCCCCCCCCCCCCCCCGCCCACACCTATGAAAATAGTTGTTCGCTATAAAATCAATATTTGAATATTTGATCGAATTTCATCAAACTAAACATTTTGGGGGAGGTGAATTTTTTTGTTATTGGTGAAAGAGTACTTACATTTAAATATTCCCAACTACCATATATAATTTGGCAGGCATGCACTATATTAGAATAACCCGTGACAGTTATTTCGAATAACTTCCTCAAGCTATGTTGACATTCAACAAAGGTCGTATTTGTTTTTGACAAACATAACCTATTCCAGTTATGTGTAATAACTGTCTCACGTTATTTTGAAAGATAACCCACAGCTGGGTTTCACATATGTGCATAACATGCATATATACACATGACTGACACACATGTCAAGTTATCTTCATGATGTTGTACATGCAATTTCCATATACCATGGACGGCATGCACTATATTAGAATAACCCGTGGCACTTATTTCGAATAGCTTCCTCAAGCTATGTAGACATTCAACACAGTTCACATTTGTTTTTGACAAACATAACCTATACCAGTTATGTGTAATAACTGTCTCACGTTATCTTGAAAAACAACCAATAGCTCGGTTTCACATATGTACCTAACATGTAGATATACACATCATACACAGGTCTCGTCTGTATGATGTTATACATGCAATTGTCATATACCATGAAAAGTTTGATTGCGGCCACATTATATTTTCAGGGCTAAGATAACGCGTGTCAGTTATTTTGAATAACTTCCTGAAGTTATGTTGACATTCAACATAGTTCGTATTTGTTTTTGATAAGCATAACCTACACCAGTTATGTATACTAACTGTATCACGTTATCTTGAAAAAATAGCAATAACCCCATAGCTGGGTTTCACATATGTACATAACATGTAGAGATAAACATCATACACGGCTATCGTTATCTTCATGATGTTGTACATGCAATTTTCATATACCATGTATGGTTTGATTGCGGCCACATTATATTTTCAGGGCTCGGATAACGCGTGTCAGTTATTTTGAATAACTTCCTCAAGTTATGTTGACATTCAACACATTTTTTGTTTGTTGTGGACAAACATAATCGATGCCAGTTATGTGTAATCACGTCCTCAAATTATAATGAGAACAACAACCAAAACGACCATGGTGACTAGCGTCAGTCGAGTAACCAAAATATAAGAGTACCATCATGATCATGGATACTACACTGTGTTTCACATATGCATACAACATGTACACACGTTTCACTGTGTTCATTATGTGGTTCATGCACTCTCCATAATTATACTATATACATATATCGGACACGATACACTTACATGGCTAGGATAACCGTGCTAGCTATTTTAAATAACTTCCTAGTTATGTCGATAATCAACACATTTCCTGTTAGCATGGTTAGTTTTCAAAAATAACCTATGCCAGTAATCATGGTAATGTGTATCTCTGTCGTGACAGCATGTGATCAGTCTTGTTGAGACGATTCAAATTGTAATCAAAACATATAATTTGGATCGGAAATGTGAACTCTACTGGTTTTCACCAACAACACGGTAACTCCTTTGAACGTATGTTCTTATCAAACTTTCTGCATTTGCAAAACTAATATGGGTTCTGCGTAGGTCATGTAGGTTGCAATCAGTGTTTTATACAGTGGTGCCCAACGGAAACAAATTGTTTGGAAAGCTTGCCATTAACTGCATATGTTTATCCAGGCGCGGATACAGCGGGGGGGGGGGGTCCAGGGGGTCCGGACCCCCCCCCCCTTGCTTGTTTTCTCTAGGACAGATTAAAGTTAGCCAGGACAGATTAAAGGAGAGATTAAAGTTCGCTAGGAAACAGTATTAAAAGTTCGCTAGGACAGTTTAAAGTTAGCTAGGACAGACTAAAAGTTCGCTAGGACAGATTAAGTTCGCTTAGGACAGATTAATGAATATTGTCGGTTATCTCCCTTGAATATGAACTTTAATCTGTCCTAGCGACTAATGTGTAATGTCTAGCGACAAAACACGTAATCTGTCCTGCGAAAGTTTAATCTGTCCTCAGCCGAAACACGTAATCTGTCCTAGCGAACACGTAATCTTCCTAGCGAAACACGTTAATCTCCAGCGAACTTTAATCTGTCCTAGCGAAACACGTAATCTGTCCTAGCGAAACTACGTTAATCTGTCCGAGCGAACTTTAATCTGTCCTAGCGAAACTTTAATCGGTCCTAGCGAAACATGTAATCTGTCCTAGCGAAACTTTAATCTGTCCTAGCGAAACACGTAATCTGTCCTAGCGAACTTTAATATGTCCTAGCAAATCTTAATCTGTCCTAGCGAAACATGTAATCTGTCCTAGCGAACTTTAATCTGTCCTAGCGAAACACGTAATCTGTCCTAGCGAACTTTAATCTGTCCTAGCAAAGAACTTTTATCTGTCCTAGCGAACTAATAATCATCGTCCTAGCGAACTTTAATCTGTCCTAGCGAAACACTGTCCTAGCAAACTTAATCTGTCCTAGCGAAACAATTTTGTATCTGTCCTAGCGAATTTAATGTCCTAGCGAAACACGTAATCTGTCCTAGCGAACTTTAATCTGTTTCCTAGCGAACTTTTAATCTGTCTAGCGAACTTTAATCATCTGTCCTAGCGAACTTTAATCTGTCCTAGCGAAACACGTACTCTGTCCTAGCGAACTTTAATATGCCCTAGCGAACTTTAATCTGTCCTAGCGAAACACGTAATCTGTCCTAGCCAACTTTAATCTGTCCTAGCGAACTTTAATATGTCCTAGCTAACTACTGCAATCTGTCCTAGCGAACTTTAATCATCTGTCCTAGCTAAAAACGTAATCTGTCCTAGCGAACTTCAATATGTCCTAGCGAACTTTAATCTGTCCTAGCGAAACACGTAATCTGTCCTAGCGAAATTTAATCTGTCGAGCTAACATTAATCTGCCCTAGCGAAACACGTAATCTGTCCTAGCGAACTTTAAGCTGTCCTAGTGAACTTTAATCTGTCCTAGCGAACTTTAATATGTCCTAACGAAACACGTAATCTGTCCTAGCGAACTTTAATCTGTCCTAGCGAACTTTAATCTGTCCTAGCGAAACACGTAATCTGTCCTAGCGAACTTTAATCTGTCCTAGCGAACTTTAATCTGTCCTAGCGAACTTTAATCATCTGTCCTAGCGAACTTTAATCTGTCCTAGCGAAACACGTAATCTGTCCTAGCGAACTTTAATTTGTTCTAGCGAACTTTAATCTGTCCATAGCGAAACATTTTCGTAATCTGTCCTAAGCGAACTTTAATTTGTCCTAGCGAACTTTAATCTGTCCTAGCGAAACACGTAATCTGTCCTAGCGTACTTTAATCTGTCCTAGCTAACTCTAATATGTCTTAGCGAAACACGTACTCTGTCCTAGCGAACTTTAATATGCCCTAGCGAACTTTAATCTGTCCTAGCGAAACACGTAATCTGTGCCTAGCCAACTTTAATCTGTCCTAGCGAACTAATGTCCTAGTAACTATGCAATCTGTCCTAGCGAATCTTTAATCAGCGTCTGCTAAAACGTAATCTGTCCTACGAACTTCAATATGTCCTAGCGAACTTTATCTGTCCTAAGCGAAAACACGTAATCTGTCCTAGCGAAATTTAATCTGTCCTAGCTAATTATTCTGCCCATGCGAAACACGTAATCTGTCCTAGCGAACTTTAAGCTGTCCTAGTGAACTTTAATCTGTCCTAGCGAACTTTAATATGTCCTAACGAAACACGTAATCTGTCCTAGCGAACTTTAATCTGTCCTAGCGAACTTTAATCTGTCCTAGCGAAACACGTAATCTGTCCTAGCGAACTTTAATCTGTCCTAGCGAAACACGTAATCTGTCCGAGCGAACTTTAATCTGTCCTAGCGAACTTTAATCTGTCCTAGCGAAACATGTAATCTGTACTAGCGAACTTTAATCTGTCCTAGCGAAACACGTAATCTGTCCTAGCGAACTTTAATATGTCCTAGCAAACTTTAATCTGTCCTAGCGAACTTTAATCTGTCCTAGCGAAACACCTAATATGTCCTAGCGAACTTTAATCTGTCCTAGCGAAACACCTAATATGTCCTAGCGAACTTTAAGCTGTCCTAGCGAACTTTAATCTGTCCTAGCAAAACACGTAATCTGTCCTAGCGAACTTTAATATGTCCTAGCAAACTTTAATCTGTCCTAGCGAACTTTAATCTGTCCTAGCGAAACACCTAATATGTCCTAGCGAACTTTAAGCTGTCCTAGCGAACATTAATCTGTCCTAGCGAAAAACGTAATATGTCCTAGCGAACTTTAAGCTGTCCTAGCGAACTTTAATCATCTGTCCTACCTAAACACGTAATCTGTCCTAGCGAACTTTAATCTGTCCTAGCGAAACACGTAATCTGTCCTCGCGATCTTCAATATATCCTAGCGAACTTTAATATGTCTTAGCGAAACACGTAATCTGTCCTAGCGAACATTAATCTGTCCTAGCGAACTTTAATCTGTCCTAGCGAACTTTAATCACCTGTCCTAGCTAAACACGTAATCTGTCCTAGCGAACTTTAATCTGTCCTAGCGAAACTCGTAGTCTGTCCTAGCGAACTTTAATCTGTCCTGTCCTAGCGAACTTTAATCTGTCCTAGCGAAACACGTAATCTGTCCTAGCGAACTTTAATTTGTCCTAGCGAACTTTAGTCTGTCCTAGCGAAACACGTAATCTGTCCTAGCGAACTTTAATCTGTCCTAGCGAACTTTAATCTGTCCTAGCGAAACACGTAATCTGTCCGAGCGAACTTTAATCTGTCCTAGCGAACTTTAATCGGTCCTAGCGAAACATGTAATCTGTCCTAGCGAACTTTAATCTGTCCTAGCGAAACACGTAATCTGTCCTAGCGAACTTTAATCTGTCTTAGCGAACTCTAATATGTCCTAGCAAACTTTAATCTGTCCTAGCGAACTTTAATCTGTCCTAGCGAACTTTAATCATCTGTCCTAGCTTTTCACGTAATCTGTCATAGCGAACTTTAATCTGTCCTAGCGAAACACGTAATCTGTCCTAGCGAACTTTAATCTGTCCTAGCTAACTTTAATCTGTCCTAGCGAAACACGTAATCTGTCCTAGCGAACTTTAATCTGTCCTAGCGAACTTTAATCTGTCCTAGCGAAACACGTAATCTGTCCGAGCGAACTTTAATCTGTCCTAGCGAATTTTAATCTGTGCTAGCTAAACACGTAATCTGTCCTAGCGAACTTTAATCTCTCCTAGCGAAACACGTAATCTGTCCTAGCGAACTTTAATCTGTCCTAGCGAAACTCGTAGTCTGTCCTAGCGAACTTTAATCTGTCCTGTCCTAGCGAATTTTAATCTGTCCTAGCGAAACACGTAATCTGTCCTAGCGAACTTTAATTTGTCCTAGCGAACTTTAATCTATCCTAGCGAACTTTAATCTGTCCTAGCGAAACACGTAATCTGTCCTAGCGAACTTTAATCTGTCATAGCGAAACACGTAATCTGTCCGAGCGAACTTTAATATGTCCTAGCGAACTTTAATCGGTCCTAGCGAAACATGTAATCTGTCCTAGCGAACTTTAATCTGTCCTAGCGAAACACGTAATCTGTCCTAGCGAACTTTAATCTGTCCTAGCGAACTTTAATCTGTCCTAGCGAACTTTAATCATCTGTCCTAGCTAAACACGTAATCTGTCATAGCGAACTTTAATCTGTCCTAGCGAAACACGTAATCTGTCCTAGCGAACTTTAATCTGTCCTAGCTAACTTTAATCTGTCCTAGCGAAACACGTAATCTGTCCTAGCGAACTTTAATCTGTCCTAGCGAACTTTAATCTGTCCTAGCGAAACACGTAATCTGTCCGAGTGAACTTTAATCTGTCCTAGCGAATTTTAATCTGTGCTAGCGAAACACGTAATCTGTCCTAGCGAACTTTAATCTGCCCTAGCGAACTTTAATCTGTCCTAGCGAAACATGTAATCTGTCCTAGCGAACTTTAATCTGTCCTAGCGAAGCACGTAATCTGTCCTAGCGAACTTTAATCTGTCCTAGCGAACTTTAATCTGTCCTAGCGAACTTTAATATGTCCTAGCGAACTTTAATCTGTCCTAGCGAAACACGTAATCTGTCCGAGCGAACTTTAATCTGTCCTAGCGAACTTTAATCGGTCCTAGCGAAACATGTAATCTGTCCTAGCGAACTTTAATCTGTCCTAGCTAACTTTAATCTGTCCTAGCGAAACACGTAATATGTCCTAGCGAACTTTAAGCTGTCCTAGCCAAATTTAATCTGTCCTAGCGAAACACGTAATCTATCCTCGCGATCTTCAATATATCCTAGCGAACTTTAATCTGTCTTAGCGAAACACGTAATCTGTCCTAGCGAACATTAATCTGTCCTAGCGAACTTTAATCTGTCCTAGCGAACTACTGCAATCTGTCCTAGCGAACTTTAATCACCTGTCCTAGCTAAACACGTAATCTGTCCGAGCGAACTTTAATCTGTCCTAGCGAACTTTAATCGGTCCTAGCGAAACATGTAATCTGTCCTAGCGAACTTTAATATGTCCTAGCTAACTTTAATCTGTCCTAGCTAAACACGTAATCTGTCATAGCGAACTTTAATCTGTCCTAGCGAAACACGTAATCTGTCCTAGCGAACTTTAATTTGTTCTAGCGAACTTTAATCTGTCCTAGCGAAACACGTAATCTGTCCTAGCGAACTTTAATTTGTCCTAGCGAACTTTAATCTGTCCTAGCGAAACACGTAATCTGTCCTAGCGTACTTTAATCTGTCCTAGCTAACTCTAATATGTCCTAGCGAAACACGTAATCTGTCCTAGCGAACTTTAATCTGTCCTAGCGAACTTTAATCTGTGCTAGCGAAACACGTAATCTGTCCTAGCGAACTTTAATCTGCCCTAGCTAACTTTAATCTGTCCTAGCGAAACATGTAATCTGTCCTAGCGAACTTTAATCTGTCCTAGCGAAACACGTAATCTGTCCTAGCGAACTTTAATCTGTCCTAGCGAACTTTAATATGTCCTAGCGAACATTAATCTGTCCTAGCGAACTTTAATCTGTCCTAGCGAAACACGTAATCTGTCCGAGCGAACTTTAATCTGTCCTAGCGAACTTTAATCGGTCCTAGCGAAACATGTAATCTGTCCTAGCGAACTTTAATCTGTCCTAGCAAACTTTAATCTGTCCTAGCGAACTTTAATCTGTCCTAGCGAAACACGTAATCTGTCCTAGCGAATTTTAATCTGTCCTAGCGAACATTAATCATCTGTCCTAGCGAAACACGTAATCTGTCATAGCGAACTTTAATCTGTCCTAGCGAAACACGTAATCTGTCCTAGTGAACTTTAATCTGTCCTAGCTAACTTTAATCTATCCTAGCGAAACACGTAATCTGTCCTAGCGAACTTTAATCTGTCCTAGTGAACTTTAATCTGTCCTAGCGAAACACGTAATCTGTCCTAGCGAACTTTAAGCTGCCCTAGCCAACTTTAATCTGTCCTAGCGAAACACGTAATCTGTCCTAGCGAACTTTAATCTGTCCTAGCGAAACTCGTAGTCTTTCCTAGCGAACTTTAATCTGTCCTGTCCTAGCGAACTTTAATCTGTCCTAGCGAAACACGTAATCTGTCCTAGCGAACTTTAATTTGTCCTAGCGAACTTTAATCTGTCCTAGCGAAACACGTAATCTGTCCTAGCGAGCCTTAATTTGTCCTAGCGAACTTTAATCTGTCCTAGCGAAACACGTAATCTGTCCTAGCGTACTTTAATCTGTCCTAGCTAACTTTAATATGTCCTAGCGAAACACGTAATCTGTCCTAGCGAACTTTAATCTGTCCTAGCGAACTTTAATCTGTGCTAGCGAAACATGTAATCTGTCCTAGCGAACTTTAATCTGCCCTAGCGAATTTTAATCTGTCCTAGCGAAACATGTAATCTGTCCTAGCGAACTTTAATCTGTCCTAGCGAAACACGTAATCTGTCCTAGCGAACTTTAATCTGTCCTAGCGAACTTTAATATGTCCTAGCGTACATTAATCTGTCCTAGCGAACTTTAATCTGTCCTAGCGAAACACGTAATCTGTTACCGAGCGAACTTAATCGTCCTATCTAGCGAACTTTAATCGGTCCTAGCGAAACATGTAATCTGTCCTAGCGAACTTTAATCTGTCCTAGCGAAACAGGTAATCTGTCCTAGCGAACTTTAATATGTCCTAGCAAACTTTAATCTGTCCTAGCGAACTTTAATCTGTCCTAGCGAAACACGTAATCTGTCCTAGCGAATTTTAATCTGTCATAGCGAACTTTAATCTGTCCTAGCGAAACACGTAATCTGTCCTAGTGAACTTTAATCTGTCCTAGCTAACTTTAATCTATCCTAGCGAAACACGTAATCTGTCCTAGCGAACTTTAATCTGTCCTAGTGAACTTTAATCTGTCCTAGCGAAACACGTAATCTGTCCTAGCGAACTTTAAGCTGCCCTAGCCAACTTTAATCTGTCCTAGCGAAACACGTAATCTGTCCTAGCGAACGTAATCTGTCCTAGCGAAACTCGTAGTCTTTCCTAGCGAACTTTAATCTGTCCTGTCCTAGCGAACTTTAATCTGTCCTAGCGAAACACGTAATCTGTCCTAGCGAACTTTAATTTGTCCTAGCGAACTTTAATCTGTCCTAGCGAAACACGTAATCTGTCCTAGCGAACCTTAATTTGTCCTAGCGAACTTTAATCTGTCCTAGCGAAACACGTAATCTGTCCTAGCGTACTTTAATCTGTCCTAGCGAACTTTAATCTGTCCTAGCGAAACACGTAATCTGTCCTAGCGAATTTTAATCTGTCCTAGCGAACATTAATCATCTGTCCTAGCGAAACACGTAATCTGTCATAGCGAACTTTAATCTGTCCTAGCGAAACACGTAATCTGTCCTAGTGAACTTTAATCTGTCCTAGCTAACTTTAATCTATCCTAGCGAAACACGTAATCTGTCCTAGCGAACTTTAATCTGTCCTAGTGAACTTTAATCTGTCCTAGCGAAACACGTAATCTGTCCTAGCGAACTTTAAGCTGCCCTAGCCAACTTTAATCTGTCCTAGCGAAACACGTAATCTGTCCTAGCGAACTTTAATCTGTCCTAGCGAAACTCGTAGTCTTTCCTAGCGAACTTTAATCTGTCCTGTCCTAGCGAACTTTAATCTGTCCTAGCGAAACACGTAATCTGTCCTAGCGAACTTTAATTTGTCCTAGCGAACTTTAATCTGTCCTAGCGAAACACGTAATCTGTCCTAGCGAAGCCTTTAATTTGTCCTAGCGAACTTTAATCTGTCTAGCGAAACACGTAATCTGTCCTAGCGTACTTTAATCTGTCCTAGCTAACTTTAATATGTCCTAGCGAAACACGTAATCTGTCCTAGCGAACTTTATCTGTCCAAATATGCGGAAACTTTAATCGTGTGCTAGCGAAACATGTAATCTGTCCTAGCGAACTTTAATCTGCCCTATAAGCTAGCGAATTTTAATCTGTCCATAGCTAGCGAAACATGTAATCTGTCCTAGCGAACTTTAATCTGTCCTAGCGAAATCACGTAATCTGTCCTAGCGAACTTTAATCTGTCCTAGCGAAACTTTAATATGTCCTATCGTACATAATCTGTCCTAGCGAACTTTAATCTGTCCTAGTTTGAAACACGACTTTAATCTGTCCGAGCGAATCTAATATTTTCTGTCCTAGCGAACTTTAATCGGTCCTAGCGAAACATGTAATCTGTCCATAGCGAACTTTAATCTGTAACCTAGCGTAAACAGTAATCTGTCCTAGCGAACTTTAATAAGTCCTAGCAAAACTTTATCTGTGTCCTAGCGAACTTTAATCTGTCCTAGCGAACACGTAATCTGTCCTAGCGAATTTTTAATCTGTCATAGCGAACTTAATCTGTCCTAGCGAAACAACGTAATCTGTCCTAGTGAACTTTAATCTGTCCTAGCTAACTTTAATCTGCCTAGCGAAACACGTAATCTGTCCTAGCTAACGTTTAATCTGTCCTAGTGAACTTTAATCTGTCTAGCGAACACCGTAATCTGTCCTAGCGAACTTTAAGCTGTTTCCCTAGCCGAACTTTAATCTGTCCTAGCGAAACACGTAATCTGTCCTAGCGAACTTTAATCATGTCCGTAGCGAAACTCGTAGTCTTTCCTAGCGAACTTTATCTTTTGTCCTTTTTGTCCTAGCGACTCTTTAATCTGTCCTAGCTTTTTGAAACTCGTAATCTGTCCTAGCGAACTATTTTGTCCTAGCGAACTTTAATCTGTCCCTAGCGAAACACGTAATCTGTCCTAGCGAACCTTAATTTGTCCTAGCGAACTTTAATCTGTCCTAGCGTAACACGTAAATCTGTCTAGCGTACTTTAATCTGTCCTAGCTAACTTTAATATGTCCTAGCGAAAACACGTAATCTGTCCTAGCTTTGAAACTTTAATCTGTCCTAGCGAATTTAACTTTAATCTGTGCTAGCGAAATAAAACACGTAATCTGTCCTAGCGAACTTTAATCTGCCCTAGCGAACTTTAATCTGTCCTAGCGAAACATGTAATCTGTCCTAGCGAACTTTAATCTGTCCTAGCGAAACACGTAATCTGTCCTAGCGAACTTTAATCTGTCCTAGCGAACTTTAATATGTCCTAGCGAAATTTAATCTGTCCTAGCGAACTTTAATCTGTCCTAGCGAAACACGTAATCTGTCCGAGCGAACTTTAATCTGTCCTAGCGAACTTTAATCGGTCCTAGCGAAACATGTAATCTGTCCTAGCGAACTTTAATCTGTCCTAGCGAAACAGGTAATCTGTCCTAGCGAACTTTAATATGTCCTAGCAAACTTTAATCTGTCCTAGCGAACTTTAATCTGTCCTAGCGAAACACGTAATGTCCTAGTCTAGCGAAATTTTAATCTGTCCTAGCGAACATTAATCATCTGTCCTAGCGAAACACGTAATCTGTCATAGCGAACTTTAATCTGTCCTAGCGAAACACGTAATCTGTCCTAGTGAACTTTAATGTCCTCTAGCTAACTTTAATCTGTCCTAGCGAAACACGTAATCTGTCCTAGCGAACTTTCTATATCTGTCCTAGTGAACTAATTCCTGTCCTAAGCGAAACACGTAATCTGTCCTAGCGAACTTTATCTGTCTAGCGAACTTTAATCTGTCCTAGCGAAACACGTAATCTGTCCTAGCGAACTTTAACTACTGTCCTAGCGAAACACGTAATCTGTCCTAGCGAACTTTAATTCTGTCCTAGCGAACTTTTAATCGGTACTAGCGTTTAACACGAAATGTAATCTGTCCTAGCGAAACTTTAATCTGTCCTAGCGAAACACGTAATCGTCCTAGCGAACTTTTAATATCTGTCCTCTTTAGCAAACTTTAATCTGTCCTAGCGAACTTTTAATCTACTGTCCTAGCGAAACACGTAATCTGTACTAGCGAATTTTAATCTGTCCTAGCGAACATTAATATCTGTCCTATGCGAAACACGTAATCTGTCATAGCGAACTTTCAATCTGTAGCCTTAGCGTAAACACGTAATCTGTCCTCAAATAGCGATCTTCAATATATTCTAGCGAACTTTAATTTGTTTAGCGAAACACGTAATCTGTCCTAGCGAACATTAATTTGTCCTAGCGAACTTAATATGTCCTAGACGAACTTCTGCAATCTGTCCTAGCGAAACTTTCATAATCTGTTCCTAGCTAGACACGTAATCTGTCCTAGCGAAACATTTAATCTGTCCTAGCGAAACACGTAATCTGTACTAGCGGAACTTTAATATGTCTAGCGATCTTTAATCTGTCATAGCGAAGCACGCTAATCTAGTCCTAGCGAAACTTTAATCTGTCCTAGGGAACTTTAATCTGTCCTAGCTAACTTTAATTGCCTAGCGAAACACGTAATCTGGCCTAGACGACTTTAATCTGTCCTACGAACTTTAATCTGTCGTAGCGAAAAACACGTAATCTGTCCTAGCTAACTTTAATGTCCTAGCGAAATTTTTCTGTCCTAGCGAAACACGTATCCTGTCCTAGCGTTCTTTAATCTGTCCTAGCGAATTTTAATCTTGTTCCTAGCGAAAAATGTAATCTGTCCTAGCGAACTTTAATCTGTCCTAGCGAAATTTAATCTGTCCTAGCGAAAACACGTAATCTGTCTAGCGAACTTTAATCTTTTCCTAGCGAACGTAATCGATCCTAGCGAAACAAGTTAATATGTCCTAGCGAACTTTATCTGTCCTGCGAAACACGTAATCTGTCCTGAAGCGATAATTTAATATGTCCTAGCAAACTTTAATCTGTCCTAGCGAAACTTTATCTGTCTAGCGAAACACGTAATTGGTCCTAGAGAACTTTAATCTGTCCTAGCGAACATTAATCATCTGTCCTAGCTAAACACGTAATCTGTCATAGCGAACTTTAATCTGTCCTAGCGAAATACGTAATCTGTCCTAGCGAACTTTAATCTGTCCTAGCGAACTTTAATCTGTCCTAGCGAACTACTGCAGTCTGTCCTAGCGAACTTTAATCTGTCCTAGCGAAACACACGTATCTGTCCTAAGCGAACTTTATAATCTGTCCTAGCGATACACGTAATCTGTCCTAGCGAACTTTAATATGTCCTAGCTAACTTTAATCTGTCCTAGCGAAACACGTAATCTGTCCTAGCGAACTTTAATCTGTCCGAGCGAACTTTAATCTGTCCTCGCGAACTACTGCAATCTGTCCTTGAAAAATATCAAAATATAATTCTCACCATGTCCTAAATACACTTCCGTACATAACCAGTCCACCTGTGTGTATTTTGACAGAATCATGTGAAGTTTTAAGTGGCCGTCAATTACTCTGTATAAACTTTATTGGGAACATATTTGTTATGTATCATTAACAGGCGTGCGTCATAAACTGGTCAAGGGATTCTTTACAAAGTTAATTATCATGGTTTATCAACAAAAGGTCGGGGTGTTCTCATTTTCCCAACATTCTGTATTTCAGGTAGAAATTTGGCGCTTTTGCATGTTGGGAAAGTGAGACACTATGGTTATGCTTAACAATGGACTTAATTGGCGATAATTGGTCAAAATTGCTATTCTGCACAGCAGAAAGTTACATAACACAATTTGGGTTAAAGTAAACGTGTGTATAAACATGACTTTATTAGCTATTACATTTTTAAATATGTTTTGTTTGTTTGTTTGTTGGGGTTTAACGGCCTATCAACAGCTAAGAACATTTAATGGGTTTAGTACTAAATCCCATCTATTACCTGTACAAGTACATCTACATGTTCAAGTACATGTACAAATGGGGGGAAAATCCGAAAATCCGAACTGAATATTTACAATAACAAAACTATATATTCAGCCCTGAAATGAGAATAATCCTGATCTGATGCCAGGTCCTCGCCACACCAGAATCACTTGGCCCCTCCCAAAAGCAGTAGGACCAGCCAAAGATAAAAACGTACCTGAGGGTCAAACCAGGCAAATCTTGATTCCTATAAGGAGGAACCCATACTTTAAATATGTACATGTAATGAATGATTAAATCAAGCAGGAAACAAAAACGTCACAATTTGTATTATGTAGATCCTGATCAGCTATAACTACTAAAGTTAACTTAGCACATTTCTACACTATATTCTATTAAATTACAGTGTATTTCCTGATCGAAAGCAACTTTTATTTAACATACATATGTAATTTAAAATGTGTAGATCCTGATCAGCTATGAGTTTTAACACAACAGTGTAGATCATGATGAACACCATTAAAACAACTCATATTTTTTTACTCAGCACATTTGCGATTGAAACAATATATTTCCTCATAAAATGAAACACCACCTATTTGTCTTTATTGTCCTAATTTAATCAGATGTGACGCTGCATCTGCATACTCCATTTTTCAGCTGTACCATGTGGTCTTCAATGCCACGGTACTGTAGATGTTTGGATGTGGATGTGTCAGTAGACCATTGAACTTGTTGTGACAACATTCCACGTGGTTTGTCGTTCGTGGTCCCAAGTTGTCAAAGTGGTTGCACATCGCCTTGTCGCCGTCCATCCACCCAATGCTCAGTGACATAGTCCTTGAACGTGACTACGGATGCTGTGTTGTCGTCATTGTTCTCTAGGGCATGTAGCCATGCGTCTTCGACAATAACCTTCCTCCAGACGCCGTGAGTGTAATTATTTATTTGATATTGTCCGATACTGGGGCCCGTTTCATTAAAGTTCATACGACTAAAATGTTCGTAAGTGCAAATTTAGGATCGTCCGGACATTTCAATAGATGGTTTTACATTTATTGAGCAGAGGTTGCATATGCAGCCTCTGCTCAATAAATGTAAATCCAATAATTGTTTACAAGAAAACATTGTTAATGTGAAATTTACAGACCATCATATTGCACTTACGAACATTTTAGTCGTACGAAGTTTAGTGAAACGGCCCCCAGGACACATGTTAAAATTGTTAATTTATAATTAAATATGTGTGTAACGCAACTTTAAGCCCAGCAGTATACCCAACATACAGGTAAGTCGAAGGTGTGAAAGTCAAATGTTGGGAAAGTGAGACAGTCTGGACAGGCCAAAAATCAAAATGTTGGGAAAGTGAGATACAACCAAAAGGTCACCCTATTGTGGTCTAGGAAGTGAATTTCGCCTGGTAAACAGGGAAAATATCCGCAGTTGTATTCACTTGAAACAGCTGATGCGTACTTGAGATCCAGCCTCTTTGATACTTTTATTCAAAATTGCATGGAACCTAGTGTATACAAGTCATATTTTAACCCTTTGAATCAGGGAACCAAAATTATCGTCTGCTGTTGTTATATATGTTGTTTTCTGTCAATAAACCATGGCAGCATTTCAGAAACTGAGGAAGTAAAAGTCGGTGGGTTATATGTCCCAGCAACAGCTATGGTCATGTAGGGACGGGATCTCGGTTTGAAGTGTCATCCGACCAGGCAGCAATTAAATGGAAATAATTATGAAGTTCTGTGAGAGCATGTTTTTGATGAGGAAAACACAATAATAATCAGCAGACGACATTTCATTCATCATTGTAATTGTTACAGGCCCTGGGTGAATGAACTGTCAGCAAAACAGTTAGTGAAAGAACATTTTACGGTAGATTTGTATGTCGGAACATACACGTATATGACCTGAAAAAACTGAAAGTAATAATAACAAGAACAATTATAACATGAATGATCATGTTATAAAAGAACGCTTTGAGTGTATGTTATTATTATTGAGGCCAACTACATGTTTGCAAGTAGCATGTAAAGTTATAGATATCAGGGTATGGGATCAGTGGTTTCCGAACCTGCTTTTCCGACGTGACGTATTCTGTGACGTCATTTTTACAGTAAATTTTCTTGAAACTTTTCCAAGCAAACGGACGGATTTCGATGATATGTATCACACCATAGAAGTGGCTATACCGGTTCGATGATATGTATGACACCATACATTCACGTTCTTTAGATTTATATTCACATCCATGGTAACCGATTCTTCGTCAAAACCAGAAAATTAGTTAGATTAAAGCAAACTATACCATAATGCAAGAACTGGCATCATTAAACGAAGCTAATCCCCTCGCACTGGCATCATTAAACGAAGCTAATCTCCTCGCTGGCAACCTTGATAATAAAAAAGTACTCCGTGACCTTGGGCGGTCGAACGTGGGTCATATGAGTCTACTCATATGCTAAACCATGCTCCATCCATAGACACACTTATTATGGTCAAATAATATCAAAATCGTAGAAGCAGTTCACAAGATATTGAAAAATGAAATGTGTTACTAGCGTACGTACATACGTACGCAGTACATGGACTAACGATATACCAGCTCTTGCCTATCGGCGAGGGGATACTAATTGGCAACCTGTTAAGCATTACTGCGTTATGTTTCATTAAACTCTGTCTTTCCATTATAAAGATATTACATTCAACATCCTGCACCAACTTTAATTGACATGGCGCAATTTTAAATATTGCGCGGGCCCAATTTTCCCAATTTTAGTACTTTCCCCTAACAAAAAAAACCGACATCTAGTCGCACGCTGACTGAGCCGCGATCTATAAACTTACCCAGGGAGATTACATTGCAAAAATAGTGTAACGCGTCCACTGGCGGTTTGTTTCGGTGAGTCCGCACAGTACAACTGTTCAACAGTCCGACTTGGCAACGCCACCTAGCGACTTATCACCGGCACTGCAGTGCATGATATAAAAAATAAAAATCCTAAAACCATCAACTTCTAAAACTGGCGTTTTGAAGAAAGTCATGAAATATGCAATCTTAAATTCGATAAATTGACGCAGTACAATTTGAACGACGTTATAAGCCAAAGATATGAGTGCCAGAAATAATAACCACATTCAGACACATGAAAATGTTTTGCCATTTCTCCATTTCATTGTCGAAACTCCAGACGGTTTTACAGAATGTGAAAGCCATAGAAAATGTATACTGGATATAAATACTCCTACAAGCACCAACGACAGGTCATACATTACATCGAAACAGAAATCATTGCCTTGAAAAAGTCTGAGATATTACACACACACAAGTACACATTCAAACGGCTGTATGTCAAAAATTGTTCTGCGACTTTGCACTGCAGTGGAGTATCCAGATTCATGCAGAGGGGGTGTGTAATTGTGAATGGAGTTTGGAAGGGGGTGCGAGAACATACATTCAATTTCTTCCATTGTAGTGATTTTCACATATATTATACAGGTAGTTGTTTCCCCCAGAAAACGTAGGTTAAAGTAAAAAAAAAATACACACCTGACCAAATGTTACGGGATGCAATTACACACCATACTCACTGGACTTTGTACTGTACACCACTGGTGAATCCATGTGACAAGTGTTTTGTGTGATGTGGTGTTTGTGAAGTTGAGCTGATAAGACATGTGTCGTGCCTATGCACTTAATGACTGGGTGCCAGACATCCTTCAGCAAAGTTGCAAATCAGATGATTTGAATTGGGGTCCCATCTGTTTGGACAAAAGTGTTCTTTATAGGAATTAAATATTAAAATAAGTATTAATTGTTTAACTATTCCAACAGTTTTCAAACATACGAGTGCCCGCTACACATAAATATTTCACTTAGTAATATTAGGTTTACTGATAGGTTGTATCATCGTGCTATTTTGATTGTAAATGAGGCAGGTCATTTTTAAATTATTTATATCAACTAAATGTGTCACCTGAATAAATATTTGTATTGACTTGTTACAAAATATGATCATTGCACATCAAAAAAGATAAATAGAGAGAATAAATAGTTGTTTCCATTATTTTAATTTTTTTTTTAAAGAGTCAATGTTATCGCCCTTGATATCAAAGTGGCAATTCAAGCTTGATGTAAAAATAATATAATGTAAAATAATTAACATGGTTTTGATATGATTTTTTTAAGAATTTTATTACCAAATTTTTTCTACGACGGCCATCTTGGATTATGCGACAACCTCCATTTTAACAAATATGAAAATGCTTCACCCCCGCGCACAACTGTGAAGTCTGACCAGCGTCGGCCAAACGGTACATGAGAAGAAGGCGAAATCTATAATTAAAGGATGACCTGTCAGCGGCCATCTTGTATGATGTATCATCCGATTTTGACAATACCCACGATACCTTCGATTTGATATATATTTCGGGACCATATTAGGTCAAAATTTGAAATATCATCCACCATGTGCCAAAATACAAAATCAATGCGTGAAAAAACAAAAGGAGAAAACAATGGAATATTAGTGAGGCAAGAGTTGTGATAACTATACAAAAAGGAATTCCAGTTATGCTCGGGACACAAAATCAGTACATGTATCCGAAAAAAAAAAAAAAAACAAAAGAAATCAGTACATGTATGGTAAGATATGTTATTCTTGCTTTTAAGGACTAGAGCAAGTGAGCGGGGTCTCCACATACCCTCGGCCGTAGCAAAGTCATTTGGCCTTGACCTTTGGCATGAAAGCCGCTTAGGTGAGATATAGAATGGAAAATATGGCTGTTGATAAAGAAGTATGTGACATTTGCAGTTGATCCAACATACGGTTGCAGATAAATTAAAGTGTACTTAAAACTTTAATGCAAATATTTCAAAACAATTTAACACAATTTTGACCTTGACCTTGGCCATGAAAGTCACATGTGTGGGCTATAAAATGAAAAAAAATATGGATGTTGATTGTTGATATACAAATATATGAAGTTTCAATTCAATCTGACTTACGGTTGCAGAGAAATTGTTTACTTAAAACTTTAACACATATATTTCAAAACATTTAACGCAAGTTTCAAAGTAATTTCACCTTCACTGTTGTGCATGAAAGCCGTATGAGTGGGTCTATAGAATGTTTGTTTAATGGTGTTTAACGGCCTATCAACAGCTATGGTCTAATAATAATTTCATCGAGAAAAATAAAGTCAGCCCTGAATTAGAATAACCTGACCTGATGCCAGGGTCCATACCACACCAGTCCACTTGGACCCCTTTCCCTAAAAAAGGAGGGATTACGATAATCGTAATACTCACACAAGAGATATACCGGTAACCAGATTCAACTGTCACATACAAAATGCCAAAGACGTATGTGAGGGCCAAACCAGGTCTCCAGTCGGATTTCCGGTAAGGATGAATCGCGATTGTTAATTACCCATCACATGCACCCACCAGGGCTTATAGAAATGAAAATATTGTTGATCTTCTAACTTCATAAAGAAGTATATATGAAGTTTCAAGTCAACCCGACTTGCGGTTGCAGAGACATTGTGTACTTAAAAACTTTGACAATGTTTGATGCAAATATTTCAAAACTTTAAGTAATTTGACCTTGTGCAGGAAAGCCATATCGGTGTGCTACAGTATAAAAAATATGGATGACGATAAAGAAGAAGTATATGAAGATTCAACTCAATGCGATTTACGGTTGCAGATATAATGGGTACCAAAAAAACCTTTAACGCAAAATCTTACGGATGACGAAAATACAAAAAACTATATACACCTCGGACATACTTTGTATGCCTGGGTATGAATCATGATTGAAGGCACTGTGTTATTCAGATGATGACCTCAATATGTTGATTTGTCACATCATGCACTGCAAATGACCAATATCAACCAATTGCACCATTTCATTCGAAGTCAAATTTCGAAGTCGAAATTTATTGTACACATGTAATTTGTTACAAGTTTGACCATTGGGCATTTGATTTCAATTATAATCATGATAATAGCTCAAAAAAATACATCATTAATTCGTAAATTTTTTGGTCATTTCCCTTCGAAAGTCTACAAAGTTTGTCTTTGGTCTATTCTGGATGTTTCAAGTAAAATCCTTTATTGCGAAGATAACTGAAACCATGTGAAACCAACCAAAAATATAGACTTTGTATAGATTGTGGACGTTAAACAGAAATTTATTTGAATGAACAAAGATTGAATAAGCAATACCTTAAAATGTTAATCATTCTAGGTTGGCGGTAGGATTTTTAAATTTGCTCAAATATGTGTCTGTGGACTGGAGAAATGGGGCTATGGGATTTTCGACCAGTGTAGATACACATATCCGCACAGGATCTGCACTGTTCACCATTGCATCAATGAAATCTCCATCATGCTTCTAACAAGCCACATCATTATCAGGCTACAGGTGTGTACTATTTGATCAGGAGCTACACTGGTCACAATCCCATAAACCACATTCTCCTGTCACAGCCACCGGTTAAAGTAACGGACCAATACCTATAAATACATTAAATACCATAAAAGCATCAATAAGTGAAATAAAATAGGCTAAACAAATTATTTACTCCCCATATATCACACATGGAGTAAAATACATTTTGTTTAGCTTATTTTTCTCTCACTTATTGATGCTCTTAGGTGGTATATTTAATGTATTTATAGGCCATGGTCCGTTACTTCAACTGAGGTCACAGCCACATATGTGGTAAAAGCATAGTAAATATATTTCTGACCATTTCAATATCTAGTCCTTCGAGAGTGTCACATAATCAGAAATGTACCAATGTCATTCTGTTCCACACAAGAATGAGTCACCGATTCAAAAAATATTGACAAATCTTAAACTGCACAAGTCAGATTTGTTGTGAATAAGATTCATTCTCAATTCCATCAACACAAGAAGTAACATGTCTTCACGACACATCCTTTCAACAGGTTGATTAGATTGATTAGAGCAGAATATCAGAGTTAAGAAAACCACACAAACACTGCCGCTGGCATGGATGGTACTCACCCCCGGTTAAATGGTTAATTTTTTGTAATAACTGAAAACTTGTCTTTCTCAAGCTCTTGTCCTCGAGGGTTATATTTTCAGATGTCGCTGATCTTAAGATGATGAACAGTCTGTCATGGCGACACTATATTTTGCTTCGTGTAGGTCAGGAACTGGATCAGTTCCCTTTTCCCATTTCGCGAGTGTTTTGGCAACTTGTTGCCCAGGTGGAGTTGTGTCTTCGGGCAGCGATTCTTCTGGTGGCCTTTGTCCTTCAACAGCAGAATGAGAAACAATTTCCGCCTTATCTGCATTCTTCTGAAACCGCCCATATACTATCTCAATAGCCCTGCTGGTGTCTGCCTCGACTGCTGGGTGAAGTTGATTGAAGAGGCTCGACGAATAATCCAGATGGCTAAGAATCTGTAGACGGCTTCCCTGAAACAACAATCAAACACTATTATGTTCATGGTTAGCCTTTTATTGAATTTCTTACCAGTATTAAACCATTACTCAGCAAATGACTCCGCAACTTTCCAACATGAAACAGTGCTTAGAGAACTACATCCCACCCGGGCATCAAACTCACAACACTTAGGATAAATGTGGTAAGCGAGTAATCCACATTGTTCATAGTTGTGAACAGTAACTCTTGAAATCTACAACCGTACTGTCCGTAGCAGAGTTACGTTTCCATTCATAGTCTTCCTCTGCAGAATAGTGAATAAGAAGATCTGGTTCGCACAATTACATGTAGCAAGCTAAAGTTGGGGTCCTATCCACAGGTTGAAGTAACGGACCGAGGCGGGTATATATATGTGTGTTGTAGAGGGAGTAACAAAACTTTTTTTAGCTTTTTTTTTCGTTTATGGACGCTTTTAGGCGTATTTAATGTATTTATATGACCTCGGTCCATTACAATGTACTTCAACCTGTGGTCCCATTCTAGTAGGCATAAACAGTTTGCCTATAAGAATTAAATAAGTGTTATAATTGTGTAACTACGGTACATGTATTCCACCAGTTTTAAAAATTACGAGTGCAGGCCCACTATACACATCATTAATCATTCAGTAATACTGATTTTACTGATAGTGGACTCGCGGTGGTATCAGGCTATGATATGCAAATGAGACATGACATTTTTAAAATTATTTATACCCATTAAATGTGTCGCCCGAACAATATTTTTATTGACACATTATAAAGTTACGATCATAGTGCACATAACCAAAACTAAGCAGACAGAATATAGTTTCCATTAACCTTTAATGGAAACACGGTTATCGCCCCTGATATCAGTGACGAAATTCACGTTTCATACAAAAAGAAAAAGTACATGTATATTTTTCACGTACATGTACAAATGGGGGGAAAATCCCAAAATCAGAACTGAATATTTACAATAACAAAACTATATATTCAGGCGCTGAAATCAGAATAATCCCTGGTCTAATGCCAGGTCCTCGCCACACCAGAATCCACTTGGCCCCTCCCAAAAGCAGTAGGATAAGTAATAATCTTACTACTTTATAATGGGCAATAACCCAATTCAACTCCAAGGTAACAAAAGAGCAAAGATAAAAATGTACTGAAGGGTCAAACCAGGCAAAATAGTGATTCCTATATGGAGGAACCACTACCGTTTAATTTAAGTCGTCTCGTTCTCCCGACCACACCCACACGTAAAGTTTTGTGTATTACATTTTTTATAATTAGTTTTTTTTCAGATGGAAAATATACAAATTAGGTCACAATTAACAACTAAAGTGTAAATCAGATCTGATTAGCCTATTCTGTAGAGGAAGCCTACGTATATCATTTATTTGTTTGTTGGGGTCTAACGGTCCAATCAACAGATGCGGTCATTTAAGGCCGGGTCAAATTGGGTAGTAAGTAATAAATCCCATTACCTGTACAAGTACATGTTCAAGTACATGTACAAATGGGGGGAAAATCCTAAAAATCAGAAATTAATATTTACAATAAAAGAACTATATACTCAGCCCTGAAATCAGGCATGATCCTGGTCTGATGCCAGGTCCTCGCCACACCAGAATCACATGGCCCTCCCAAAAGCAGTAGGATCAGTAATAATCTTACTACTTCTATAATGGGCAATTACCCAATTCAACTCCCAGGTAACAGAAAGAGCGAAAGATGTAAACGTGCATGAGGGCCAAACCAGGCAAATCGTGATCCATACGTATTACCTTTTATAATATTTTTTTTCACATGGAAAATATACAAAATTGTGTCACAATTAACAACTAAAGTGTAAATCAGATTCCTGATTAGCTATTATGTAGAGGAAGCCTCATGTATGAATGGAATAGTAACTCTGCTACAGACGGTACAGGAGTAGATTGCAAGAGTTATTGTTCGCAACTACAATAACATGGTTCAATAATAATGAGACATCAGTGATTCGATATTTTATGTACATATTGGTGTCGTTTTTATAGTTTCGATGTAGAACAATAATTCATTAAACTGAGTGTTTATTCCATTGGGTGACAGTCCAGTATTGTTACATTTTATAACAGTTATAGCCAATTGTTCTCGTCATTTTTTTTTAATTTTTATTTCCACTTCAAGGGACCAGGGGTCTCAGAAATGTAATTTCCGTTATGTCACATTACATGACGTAAATATAGCTTTACATTTACATTTTTTTCTTTTCAACGGCATAAAACATACAACTGAAGGGGCATCTATTTAGAAAAAGTGTCAAGAATATGGTAAGCTAATTGTATTAGTGCGAAAAACAGAGAAATTTAGTAGCAAGTCGTGGAATTTCTCATTTATGGCAACCCAACAACATGTATTTAATATGAATCAGTAAAGTTAAGCAAAACAAAATAGCTTGGCAACTAAACAGAATGCCGTGTTTTACCACATGTACCAAACATCGTTATATAACATGGTATTATACATAGTTTTCTTTACTGGAATGAAAAAAAAAAAAAAAATTCCTTATAAATTGTGTGATTTGTCAGTAAAATTACACCGGGACAACCAGATTGTACATAAAATATAGAATTCACTGACATACATATCTGTACATGTACAAACCAATATGGAAAACTGACATTTTGATCTGCATATAAAAAATGTCATTTCGGCTAATTCTGCGCACCGGCTAATGCACAATTCCACGTAATGTTTTGCCCAGCTTTAATCACGTCAGAATAAATTAATGTTGATTTTTGGAATAAATCAGCTGATTAACGGTATAATAAGTCACAATTTTATCCCATTCCGATAGTTTGGTAAAAAGTTATTCAGACATGGTCAAAATGATTAGTGGTCCTGCTTACTAAATTAATAGATCAACAACAGATCTGTTAAAAAAAGCTTCATAAAACCAATAATACACATGCAAATATACCGACATTGGTTATTATTTTATACCCGTTCTTATTCGCAAAACTCAAGGACAAAATGGGCTGATATTTTTTTATCAAATTTGGCTGGGTCTCCGCTAGGGGCGGATACAGATAATAGACGACAGATGAAATAGTAAAGCCATCTGTTTAGCCGTGATTATCTTGGTCTAAGAACTGCCTTGAATGTTCAGGGAATTTAGACTGAATATGGACATTTTCACGAAAATTATTATTAGGTGTGCAGAATTAACAGACACGATTGTAATCCCACAAACATACAGTCACCACCCCCCCGCCCATATTTCGTGAGGTCACCCCAATGCTTAGCAAAGAAGTCCCTCATCACCACCCCGGAGACCAAACATGGTACCCTGGTGTACAAATAATATTTTAAAGGAGCCCACCCACTGCAATACAAATACTTAATACAAATACTGCACTTCTTAATTTTTTTTACTTGTTTGGTCAATGTTGTTAAGTTTTCTAAATCGTGTAACACACGTGACTTTCTGAAAAAAACACTTGTCTTAAGAAAACAACATTAATAATCAGACATGTAAAAATATTGGTGTGTGCAAAGCCCACATACACGGTGCGAATCCGGGTACACTTACTTAATAGAAATACTGCAACCGGCCTATTATTCATGATATTTCGGGGAAAAGTCACCGCTGTGCAAATGCAGTGTACCTGGATTATTAATTCGACCACACCTCAATTTTTTACTTACTTTCATCTTACTGTTGTTACTTAGTATTAAACAACATTTGACTCTCGTGGGGGTGGAATGAAGAGGGGGGGTGGGAAGTGTGTATGGTCTTTTTTTTAAGTGGCTAAAAGCCTATAATATATAGACAATAGATAACAGATAACAGATAATAGTCCTAAATAAATAATGAATTGACATGTTGGACTGAAAACATATATTCAAAGTGAATCTACAAGTATCGAGGTGCCACAAACACACAGAGTTCCGAGAGATGCAGCCCCATAAATAGCTATTTAAACAACAATTGTGGAAACAACATTGGTCGCGAAAACCAATGACTCGGCACATCGCACAGGCAATGTTGAATATCCCCCACCCACTTGAATTCATGTTAGATTGAATACAATGGAATTATTTTAGTAGCGCTGTGGTTAAAAGTGCTGTCGAAGTCAGCACGCTTCAAATATTGGTCAACAGTAATAAAGAAATAATTCCTACCTGAAACGAATGTTTCGTGTCTGGCAGCTAGTAGACTTGAAATGTAGGTCAATTATGATGCGTCTTGGCTGTCGCCGTATTGTCCTCTCAACTTTAGCAAATTTGCAGAAAATGTAACGTCTGTAGCATTCACAAATCGTCGAGTACACAATGAGTATCTGTATTTCCGTATTTAGAGCTTATCAACAATGAAGACAGCAATAATGACACGATGGCTTCGACCAGTACGTGTAATGGCAATATGGACCAATCATTGTATTATTACGCGTTTGGCAGGACACGAAATATTAGTATGACGTCACAATGAAAAATAAAATCGCATTTAACAACAAATAGCTGACTTTTAAACGTAAATTTGTTATTGGTTTGGTATATTACATTAAAAAAAAGTGTCCTGTGTCCAATAAAATTGGACACATGACACTATGGCTTATAGTTAAAAAGGTTCAAAATATTGACTCTATATGGGTGCCGGACCGTTCTAAATGAGGCTCCATACGGGATAATCTATTTAAACTAAATTTCATTTGGGAAGCTATTTTTTTGCAAATTACATGCGTATTATTTATTTTAATATTAACCTATCAATGTTTAACAGGTGTTAGCATGTTTCAATATTGAACTACACATATAGCTTGTTGGTATTGGCACACTTTCATTTTACGAATGTTTCCCGCCAGCGAACCCCATTCGGGCCCATCGACCGATTGTAATTATAGAACGCTGTAACTATTCACGAGAATATAGGTGGCGTTCTATGAAAACAACAATATTATTGAAAAAAAACAAAATAACTAGCGTTGCAAAGCCAGTTTTGCTAAATATAGCAGTCCTATTTCCCGCGCATGACCTCGCGATTGTGGTCACATGATTGAAAATACATCATCGGCTACGCCAGCGATAACATTCAGTTCTCGTATTGTTTAGATTCGGTTAGTTTTGTTAATCATGCACAAGTTTTGTGTGTTGTTAAAGGCCGTGGTCTGAAAATACATCAATAAATATCTTGGGGCATCATTATTCTTGAATTAAACAGCACTGCTGAAACATTTAGGGAACATTTATCAGTATGCATGGGTTAAATGCAGGACGGGGGTGATTACGATCTGACACTCCTTAGGTTAAACGTTAAAATGGTAGTTAATTAGTGTGAATGGACCCCCAACAGACTGGACATGCCACCTGTAATGGCTATCTGAAAGCCATCTGGTTTGTGGCTGTACCAAGCAAGCCATTCTTCTGATAGCCAGCACATAAAACGTTTACTATTGCACCAGGAGCACAGTGGAACCTCTCTAAACCGGGACACCAAGAACCACATGTGATCTTAGTTTTTTATTGGAGTTTTTGTAATTTATCTGAGGTGATAATGTCTGTTCGTGATCGCATAGCACGCAACTTATGGCTCAGAATGATCAAATGCCCGATTTATAGTGAAACCCCTCTAAGCCGGACACGCTGGGGGACCCTCCCAGGGTGCCCGGTTTAGAGAGGTTCCACTGTATTGTACCATCAAATATTTAATATTGGAAATTGGCTTGAATATATTCATACCAAATCAAATGAACATATCAATGTAGTAAAATGCCCTAAAGCAATAGGCATTTGGGGGGGGGGTGGGGGTGGGCGGGGGGGTGGGTTGTGGTTTTTTTGGGAGATTGTTGCTCGTTTTCTGTGTTCTAATGCTGCCAGTATAGACCAATCTCTGTTTCGCTAGTAGATCTGCATACTCTAGGAGAGAGGTGGTGGGTTTTTAGGGTTTTTGTGATGCCATTTCTGGCTATCTGACATAATGTTGTTTGTTCAGTATTTCAGTATTATCATAATACATGCAGGAAATAAAAGTCAAAAGTCAATGTATTTGCATTGCTTTAAACCCTTCAAATGCAGGAAACGAAAATTGTCGTCTGCTGCTGTTCTGTATATTTTCTTCTTTATCAGTAAAGCCATGGTTTGTCAGCACTTTAGAATCATTATACCTCCGCAACAAGCTGTGTATGTGGGGGGGGGGGGGGGGCTGGGTTCAGGTTGTCTGTCCGTCCGTCCGTCCGTCACTAAACTTAACATCAGAGAAATATATTCTAACTTCCATTTCCTTCATAGAACATTCTTAATATTTCACGCATGCATTCCTCTAAGGGTCTACAAATCCACGACGGTCCAACTCCTGCGGATCCTAAGGTCAAGGTTACATACTTAGTCTTCACAAAACTTAACATCGGTGAAATCTGTTATAACCTTTATTTCCTTCATCGAAAATTCTTAATATTTCATACATGCATTCCTCTAAAACTTAACATCGGAGAAATCATGCTATGACACATCCATGACCGTGTCGCCCCCGCTAAGCTCAGGGTCAAGGTCACAGACCCACATACTACAAATCACATTTAGGGGCACCTGGGCCCATGCGGGGGTATTCCGTAAGCATCGCTTACTGCCAAATCTAGTTTACATTGAAAATGATTCCCAAGTACTGCCAAAGAATGTTTTTGAGGAGACATATGAAAATTAGAAAATAAACAGCAGACAACAAAATTAATTCAGCAATGTAATGGGTTAATGCTGTTAAGTTTATATAACTACATACTTATTATATAATACACGCACCATGAAATTACCAGGCCAAACTATGGAGATTATGTTTGTATTTCACCCCTGAGTAACTGGAATGTTTTTTGATATGTTAATTTTGCAACAAATCCAATTGTCACAAAATGATTTTCAGAATAGTCCATTTATGAAAAGGGTGTTTTTGTTGTCAAAAATATGAACATTACTTGCAAAAAGTGCAGACCCTGATGAGACGGCTCATCTGGATCTACATGTTATGCCAATACCACTATACAGGCCTGTGGTGTTGAAAGGGTTAAATGGATAAATTCTTACGAACGTTTCAATGTAAATAGATGGCCAAGTGTTTCAGCGATCTTGCGACAGTCAAAATGAGCAAGGTCGTGCTAATGGGTCATTCGTTTCTGATCACTGACTCAGGCTATTGTGCTGCATAGTGGCTATACTGTTAGATCTCAAACCATTGGAATTGACCCATAGTTTGCGAAAAGTAGGTAATTGTCACGCGAATGCCATTGCAATGTTTTCGATTACAGTTCGGATCCAATGCACATATACATATCGCATACGAATACATGTACTTTGTACATATACATGTACATGCAAGTGGACGGCTGTTTGACAAAAATGGGTCTTACAAATAGTATTTATTTGCCATTAGTTCATAATACAAATTTAATGACAAGAACGACACCAGCGGCATGTATCCCATCGCAGTGGTGGCTGGATCACAAACATGCACATTACTACGGTAAGATATAGGAGTTATAGGAGAATTGGGGAATGCACATGCATATATTGAAAGATAATATTAATAAGGACAAAGATGCATATTAAGTTTCAAATGAATCACTCATATAGTAAAGAGCTTGTAGCAGAATGAATGTACTGAAGTGGGAATTTCAGAGTTATATGACATTGACCGATGCCCATGGGGAGGGAGCATGCTGGGTTGTGAAATGAAAATATGGATGATAATAAACGTACACATGAAGTTTGAAGCCAACTAGTTGTACAATAAAGAAGTTATAAGAGAATGGAGAAACATGCACCCATCTACTGGGCGCAAATTTCTATTTTATTTGACATTGACCTTGAACACGTGGAGTGCAAGGGTGTGATGGAGAATGGAAATATGGATGACAGTAAACACGTTACTTGAGAATAGAAAAAGGCACACGCATCTACAGGACGTGAATTTCTATTTTATTTGACCTTGACATTGGGCATGGGGAGAGCATGAGTGTGGTGGCGAATGAAGATATGGATGATAACAAACATGCACATGAAGTTTCAATCCAATTGGTATTAGATCAAACAAGTTATAGGAGAATGGAGAAACGCGCACGCATCGACTGGACGTACATTTATAAGTTATTTGGGCATGGAAAGGACAGGGAATGAAAGTATGGATGATAATGAACATATACACGAAGTATCAAGCCACTAGGTCATACAGTACAGACGTAGGCGAATGGAAAATGTGACGGATGGACAGGCGGACGGACGGACGGACGGACGGACGTACACACTGCGGTATACTTGCAAACACACTTACTTGTGAACCTGTAAATAGTCTGCACAATAAAAAAATGTTGCACAATTATCTCTTGTTCGCACAAATATACCTGGTTAAAGATGGACAGACGGACGGACGGCTTTTGTATCCCATTTTCGCCACTGATATTCATATGAAGGCAATACTCTGGAGAATTACAAGCAGTGGGCACAGAGGAGTCGGGAGCTATTGTGATGTGTAACCCGGCTACATGTGCCATGATACTGCTGTTATCTCTGGTGTGCAACCTGGATATTTATCCAATTGTGTGTCCTAATATTGTCTGGGGAGCATGGTTGTTTGTAAAACTGACCTGAGCTGAATTTAATGAGATTAGTGTATGTGATTTACGTCTTCCCAAGTGCGAACGACCAAGGCCATATTATTACCGTTGTATAAGGTTAATGGTTTAAACAGTCAGCCGTAACATTGCATTATCATTTTCCGATGCTATCGATCGTGTTTCAACATTCGTAACCGTTTCCGACCAATTTCCATGAATTCTTTGAAATATCTGTAATATCATACATTTAATATTGTGACGTCATACCATGCAAGTAGTGACGTAATTAGTAAGAATATATAATGAGTAAAATGCTATAATATATTACTTTGTAATAAACTTTAGTTTGAATGATTATCTTGCTTAGAACACTAGTTATCTCTATTTAATGTGGGGACATATTTTGAACCACCCTTCATTTATTGAGTATTTTCAGCCTCGGCCTTTACACCCATCAAGCTATTTGATTGCAAGTACACTATCAGGTATTTTGAAATAAGAAGAATTTACAAATATTGGCCAGATTAGCGCAGGCGGTGGTGTACGTGTAGGCCTACCAGTAAGGAAAATTGTAAAATGTCTATATTTTGTTGCGAAATGGTCATATTTATTATTCACCATTTAGAAAGAAGTTTCCATTATAGACGCTAGAGTAATTACATTAACTAAAGTAAATTAGTATCCATCGATTGAAAAACGTGTTTATACTATTTAAAAATAACTAGAGCTGCTTTCTGTGAAATCTGAGACCCATGCAGTGCCTAACTATTATTGCATACTACGTCTTTTTTTGTTATTATAGGTTTGTTGTTTGTTCGCAGAAGCGACATATGTTTTGTAACTTTTTGATTTCTACTCTCGTTTTAATGAAATGTTTACTGCCATCATGTTACTGTTATCTATTTTATATTTACAACGTACTTTTGTGACCAGTGTAGACCCTGATCAGGTTGCATATCTTATAGTTAAGTCTATCTAAGCCGAACATACTGGGAATTCAATACATAGGTAGTCTATAATCTGACACGTTTAAAGGTTGAGGTCCCTTCTGATAAAATGGTATGTCGTCCTATGGAAATAATATAATATTTCCGAATGTTGGTGTGTCAACTATTGTGTGTACTTGCCGCGCGATGCGCTGGTAAACAAATCACTGCATATGTATCCGGTTTATGGAGGTTCCCCTGTACAGCAGGTATTGGCGCATTACACGAATTTGGGATACGTAGTGTATTATTGCAGATGAAAGTGAAACGTTAGCCGTTTGTCAATTTGAAACAAATAATTACTGAGCACAGCTGGAAACCTAGACTGGTATCAGTCCTTTAATGTTTTAGATTTACCCCATAACCTTTAACTTCCTATATACCACATTTATGAAATATCCCAATCTCTGTGGCCGGCTGGCTTAACATGAATTCTGGCTGGAGATATAAAATGCATATTTGAAGGATACTAGCTGTACGGGGCGCCATGCAGGACAGGTTAATTATGTGTACAAAATTGAGTTTTGTAACACTAAAAATCACAAAATTAAATTCTGTGTCACAAAATTAAATTCTGTGTCACAAAATTCAATACTGTCAATTCTGTGTCACAAAATTCAATTCTGTGTCACAAAATTCAATTCTGCATACGTTTCGTATACAAAATTCATTTTGTTATAAAGGATTCAACTTTGTAAGACAGAATTGAGTTTTGTGAAGAAAATTCAGTTTTGTGGGACAGAATTCATTTTTGTCCACAAAATTAGTTTGCGTAGGATAGTCTATGTCATCTCTACGTTGATTGGTTGAGATCGGTCTTAGTCCATTTTACTAGATGGTGGAGTACACTTGCAGGTTTAAATATTTCAATGCGAAAATATAACCCAATATATCAATATTATACTTCTTTATGGACAGTTATTTTGGTTATATTATTATCACAAATGAGTGGTCACACCATATAAGCATATACTTTGAAGGAGAAATAAGAAAAATATTCAGAATTTTCCCTCAATTATGTAAACAGGGTCAAACATAAAGTAGCCTGGACATAGCTAGACCTGAGAGCATGCCCATATATAGAGAATACCAGGCTAGTGTATTTTGATATCAAGTTTATCAGGCAAGGCTAGGAAACGCGTAGGAATTCCGAGGCTTGCCGAGGAATTCCTACCGTTTCCGAGCCGAGCCTGATAAACTTGATATTAAAATACACTAGCTTGGTGTTCTATTTATCAGGTAACGTTTTATGCTCGAAAATGACATTAGATGACGTCGTATTCTAACAGTAGATCTAACCTTGTGAAACAAATGGTATTGGATCTGTGTCTACTAGTTGCAAAGTTACGTGTTCGCAACTATGTGTCTACATGCATTATTTACAGTATACACCATCTTAGTATCCATGGTATCTACACAAATACTACAAATGGTTTCCTCAAATGGCCCAATACACACATTCTGTTTATAAACACAGACAGCAGTCAGAACACAGGCCACAGCGCGTGTATTATTGATTTAACTGGGGCAGATGTACCTTGCGATACACAATACATGACGTCAGTACTCGCGGGAGATCTACATGTACATGAATTATGTGTACAATTATAACGCAAATGAGTTTAAATACGAATGGGTTTGTCAACGTTTGACTGTTTGGAGATAGTTGAAGCAAAATGGCATAATGAGAAATGAATCATCGGCAGAATGAGAAATGAATCATCGACATTGAATGTGTAGATCGGCGACCGTGACCCATTTCTCCAGTGCAGTGTCTGACCAATGGTAGTCCTTCTTACATGCGTGTGCAGAATTGACAGAATTGAATTTTGTGACACAGAATTGAATTTTGTGGCACAAAAGTGAATTTTGTGACACAGAATTGAATTTTGTGACACAGAATTGAATTCTGTGGCACAAAAGTGAATTTTGTGACACAGAATTGAATTTTGTGGCACAAAAATGAATTTTGTTGACAAAATTGAGCCATGTCCCACTTGGCGCCCCGTAAGCTGAAGTTTAAATGTCAAAGGAATAATGTTATACAAATTCATGGACTGACACCAGTCTACTGGAAACCGTATGGTCAGTTTGCAAGCAGCGGCAAGTGGCACGGTGCTAATTTCACAATCGGATACTTGATACACCGATAATCTATTCCGGAAGAGGCATTAGCTACGGCAATTGATAGGGTTTACCGCTGTATTGAAGGCGGAAGGCTGAATGTTCCAAAGTTTACCCATTCTAATACTACACTTGTACAGTTTAAAACAAAAAGATGATCAGTCATCATTTATCGTTTATAAAAAAAAATGTTTATCATCAGAAATATTTAGCCGCATACGGTGTACATGAGCACAGTAGTGTATAGTCGTGATAATAAGCCAAGCAACGGGTTCGAAACCCTATTTAACCTGTAGGGTATGGAGAAAACCCAAAATGAGAGCTGAATATCTACATAAAACTGTAATATATTCAGCTTGATATTAGAACACAAGTCCTCAGTGACATTGACCTCGGTGCACATTATATACGTGTATTCATGACCGTATCCATAGTAAAGAGGCAGTGGCGCAATTCAAATGTTAAAATGTTTTGTGCAATAGTGTAGTAGAAATTATAGTATATAACCAGCAACTTCCGCTGAACGGCGTCTGCTGCTAGTGATCAGTCATATTAAACGTTTCTATTATTTTAGATGCCATGGTGTTGAAATAAACTGAACAGCGATTTGAAAGCGCCGCTAGATAATGTTATAGTTTATAGATGAAATAATACAGAAATAAGCATTAATTAAATATGCATAGCATGCAATATTAATGTGATAACATAATAAACAAACTGCAGAAGAAAAGTAAACTGTCAGTTTGAAATGTATATGTATAAAATGTCCCAGCTGGTAATAACGGTTAAATAACTGGTAAATCAGTGAGTGCCTAAAATTAAATCATACTAGTACTCTTGTAGTGGTCATAAGACTTTCTAAAAATGGATGAACATTATTGTCATAATACATGTATGTATTTGTTGTCGGACCTCTAAATATGACATGATTGTAAATCTAATTTAGGAATGTAGTATGTGACAATATGAATGTTCATTTGTATAAAAAAATGAAAGAAATCTATACATTTTCTTTTAGCAATGAATGTGTTGTTTACTGATATGATATCATATCAAGATTCATGTACATCATACATGCATGTATTAGTTGGTCTTATGTATAATGGCACATGTTAAGCATATATATCAAGAGTCCGAATGAAAACAAATGTGATTTGACCATGCGGAATTGTGTTTCGTTACTACATGTAAGTAATGCATGTGTGCAATATGAAGATATTAGATGTAGGCAAACAGAAATTATAGGTGGTTTGAGAAACTCTTACAAAACTTTCAAAACATAAACATGATAAACAGACAGACATGACAATTAAACTATTTTCCTATTGTGTTGTATCCCTGTCTATGCACATCTGAGACCCAGTGCCTTAAATAACGTTAATAAAGGGCTAACGTGATTCTCTCCGGAGATCTGAAAGATTGCAGTTTTATAACTGTTTAATTATCCCAATCAAATCATGATGTATATAATCTGATTACAAAGTGGCTTTTAGATCATATGATCTGACCAGTGGTCAGTTGAGCAGCTATAGCTATCTGACATCTAGCAACAACCCATGTGGTTTCACAGTTGTACATGTATGTATTGCGAGCAAATGGTGTAAAACAAATAAGCACTCCAAGAAATGAGGTGTGATTTGAGAACAAAAACACAGATTAATATAATAGATAACTCTAAACTGAAGCCACCATAATTAAGAATACACATTTGTTTGGGTGTCCGGTTTGGAGAGGTTCTACTGTATATTCAATTGCAGTTTATTTAGGATACATTTTCATGAACAATATTGTTATATCCTGTTTATTTCAAAATAGAAGTATAATGTATGGTGGTACCATTCATTTGAACCATCTCAGTGAAATATTTCAAATGAGTGGTGCTAACGCACCATGATTATATATCATGGATATCGATGTGTGTTACATGTATGTGGGGTCCTTCAAGTCATTAGGTCTCAGATATGCGCAAAACGTGATGAAGCGCATTACTGTCTGTTCCACATGTTTCTGCCGACGAACATTTGGATATTAAATGCAATAAATCTAAAAAATATATAACAAAAAGGTCACCCTTCCATTTTCTTATTTCATGAAATTCGAATTAATATATATATATATATATAATATATATATATATATATATATATATATATATGTGTATTGATTTTTATTGCGATACAATGTTCCTATGGAATTTAATAAGACGTTGGCGGAGGGGGGGAGGGGGGCGGGGGGAGTTGTTGTCGAGGATGTGGGAAGCAAGTGAAATAAACGAACAATTTAATCTGAAACCTGCCTACTATATATCTGGGGAATATCGGTCAACAAAATCCAAAAATATTTTAAAAAAATCTATTTTAGCCCCCATTGTAATATCCCATAGAAAAATTTACCTATCAAATCAATGTTTCATGGAATTTCTTGAAATACAAGAAATGGGGAGGGTAACTTTTTGATGAAAAAGTTCTTGCATATAAATCTTGTTTTAGATTTAATGTTTGTAGTATCCAAAAGTTCAAGGTCAAGGTCGAATGTTTGCGTTAAAGTTTGTGTCAAAATTTGCGTTAAAGTTTTCACATATCTACTATCTCTGTAACCGTAAGTCAGATTTGCTTGAAACTTTGTATGTTTAGTGGGCATCAAACTTCAAATAAATACTCTCTGAGACCATAAAATGTCTCGGCGGGCTCGACATGCGGACCGCGGCCATCCTCGTTTTGTATATTTAATGTATTTATAAACCATGGTGCGTCACTTCACCTGTGGTCGGACACACACCACACCTGACACACAGATGTTGTGTATTGAGGTCGTGTATTGAGGGAGCAACAGTTATTGCGGATTAGATTCAGCCGTTGATTGTTCGGCTCATTCTCTCCCAGGCACAGAGAGTAGGATAGTAATGTTGGTTTCGCCAGAGGCTCGGTGCATAAATGCTCAATGCGTGACTCGTTTCATAAATTTCATATCAAATGGAAACTCGTTTGAGATCCTTTATTTATGGTTGGAGTTTTCGAGGTATGTTCCGAAAGTGTAATAAATCTGCGAATTCGTCCCGAGTTTTCATTGGCTGTTGATCATCTCGCAGATGAATGAGACACAGTGAAGGAAAACTCGAAACCTTTCTATTGTTTATCATGTTTATGATTTTAACAATATTAAAGAGCAGATTAATGGCGGACTCAGACATTGTTAAAGGACTTAATGTACGTAATAAAGACATGATTTTTTAATCACCTGACGTAACGCACATAGCGGCTGCACACTTGTCTATAAATTACAAAATATGTGAATACCCCGAAATCGCCGACTAACCCAAAAACTAGCGTCTCGACCATATTCTAATTATCCCGTCAAAATTGTAAAACAGCATTTAAATCAACTTAATTCATTTAGCCTTCAAAAGGAGATAAATTAGAACCTAATTGCATCAAACACACTTTGGCGCTCAGAACATAGTTCGATAAAGAATGGTTTATATGTTGTCACCGACAATGTGAAATTACAGCTTCTTTTCAACGAAATATACTCTCAAAATTCACCGGACCCATCCATTTTCATTCGGAGCATGTTCTGCAAGGATAGCGATCTGCGATTGCGAATAATAATCAACATGACAAACAACAATTTTATTCGTTTATACCTGACTGGAATCACTGGGAGCAGCCATTTTTTATTTTAAATGGCGTAGACTTATTGATGTACTTATAATTATGACGTTAGTCATGTCTGAATGACGCACATAATGTGGTACAGAGCAAACGATTAGATATTGAGGGTCTGAATGGAAATTGATTTGACATCCAGAAAATTTAATTTTAACAATTCTATTTACCGTGCGATAACGTTTTTATTTGCGAAATTTAACCGGCACACTGTGAACAATCCCATTTTCACCAGTCTGATCAACCAGCACTGCCATTGGTCAACACTACACATTTTTGTGACCGCGATTATGTCTTACTGACAGGATATCAAATATGTCTCACGGCACCGTGTTTCACGAAACATAGGCACTGTGTTGAGATAAATTACAATATCAACCTCGCGTTAGCCGAACATTCCCGAAACGTCGTGGCGCAGTGGTAATGCCGACGATATTTGCGTTACACGACGTTGCCATCGTCGTGGTCGCGGTTTCTAATCGCACCGGGTGCATAAGTTTTTAAATTATAGTTGGCTTTCTGTTAACTAAACAATGCGAAATATTAATGTTGCAAAACTTATTGAATTACTGAACGCAAAGCAGCATAATAAGTTACTGAACATCGGTGGTTTCGAATTTATTTTCTTGCATAAGTTATATTTGTTCCTGGCCGATGACGATGTTATCATATTTGTTTTCGGCATAATTAAATAAAATAAATACCGCCCTTGGTTGAGGGAAATATTGTGGATTACCTCCCCTCAAAAACAATATCCCCTTTGGCTATCGCCTCGGGAGATATTGCTTCCTCGGGGAGATAAATATAATTTATTCCACTACCATTTTGAAATACGGGATTTATTTCCCGAGACATCCGATAAAGAAACGAGTACGGAGCAGGCCAGGGGAAATAAATCCGGTATTTCAAAATGGTAGCGGAATAAATTGTATATTACATGCTCCTCGAAAAAATGTGAAATTTGCTCTTAGACCAGCTTATAACGTTGTCACAATTGACAATTTTGACGTTAGCGTATGAATTGTTTCTTCGCCGGAAATGACGTCAAAACATGACGTCAATTACTTCTCGCGAACATCCTTCAAGGAAATAAATCCCTCTAGAATCACAGTAAACCACTGGGTGGCATATAATATTCCATAATATTCCCCTCAATAAAATTGACCGTTTGTGGGCGATATTGACGGTCTGCGCAATATATTGAAGGATGCAAATGTGTTTGCTTTTTTTTACGGTTGGTCAATAAAAGTGTCGTGTATGTGAGGTTGGTCAATTTTAGTGTGCAATATTCATTCTGTTTGTAATTATTCATCGATGTGAATGGTATTTCCTGTTGCTCGTAAGAGCCGAGTAGAAGGTAGAGGTTGCGAAGAGAGTTGGTACACCTAAAATTAATGAACACCAACAAGCTGATTCACCTACTCAGCATGCTCTGTGACTACTGAACATACATTGTTATTGTCTTCTGAATCTACGACGGTTAAAGTGTGCATCCAGCGTAGCTACATAAACATACAAACCCGCGAGTTTATTAAAATTAGACACGTGCGAAATAAATTCAAATTTGGTGGCCACAGCCATTGATTAACCCGCCAAATGGGTAAACAAAACAAACCCAATTTTCTGATGGACAAATGCACACACAAACAAACGCGCGAGTTTTCCGTTATATAACTCGACAAAAATAAAAAGTCCGCAATCATGTTACAATACAATTATTTACAGCGAAAAGTATGACAGGTACATATCAGCGATATGGAAGTTGTCATATTTATCATGTGTATCCCCTCAACACAGTGCGTATGTGCCGTGAAACACGGTGCCGTGAAACATTTTTGATATCCTGTCAATACGACCTAATCACCGCGTATGAATATATGCGGTGATTGTGGTTACTTTTTTGGCATTTTAAAGCCATTTGTAGATGTTGACGGGATAAATAGAATAGTAGGTTAGTGCCGTGAATGGGAAAAATATCTGACGCGGCACGGAAACGGGATGTGCTCGGCAGAGCCTTGCCCATCCCGTTTCCTAAGCCTTGCCAGATATTTTCCCATTCGCGGCACTAACTTACTATTCTCTATTTATCACATCGCCGTATTTCACTGATATTGCTATCGACATCAAATAAACAGCGGTAACGTCTCTGGCATGCGCTATTGTCGGTACGCATGAAAGAAATATCGATGGATATCCACTATGTAGTGTGTGTATTTGAGTACAGCCGTACCATGCGTGCGTGCATTTATAAATGAGCGAACATAATTTAGGGACCGGACATAATCATCTGACTAAGCTTTGTTTTCTATATAAAACTCCGCCACTTATTTGAATCATCATTACATATAAGAGTGAGTGAGTGAGTGAGTGAATAGGGTTTAACGTCCGCTTTTCTGACATAGAGGTACAAGCCTCAGGGAGTCTACACGCAGACGGGTCAACTGGGTCGTGTCCCGTATCCACCTGTCCGAGGGGGGTAAATCCCAACTTCAGAACTCAATATTTACAATCAAAATATATATTCAGTCCTGAAATTAGAACAACCTGATCTGGTGCCAGGCCCTCGCCACACCAGCATCATTTATCCCATCCCATAAAAGTAATATGATTAGCGCTAATCTTACTTTTATATATGGGGCATAGCCTGACTCAACTCTCACATACAATAAAGCCAAAAATGTACATGAGGGCCAAATCCGGTATAGTGGGTTCCGGAAAGTATGAACCCAATCGTTAAGCCAGTTTAGTCGCCTTTTACGACAAGCAATGGCCATTACATATAAGAGAAATATATAAATATATTTGAATCATCCGTTTAACGTATGTCGAAACCACCATTGTACACAACAGATAAATAGAGAGAATAAATATGTGTTTTCGTTAACATTTTAATGAATCACGGTTATTGCTCATGATATCAAAGTGGCAATTCAAGTTGCGTATCAACAGTATGATAATATCAATTAACACGTCCGATAATGGTAAATGAATGTTTATTTTGCCCGAAAATATCATATCTAAAGAATGGACGAACAAAAATAGGTATCCCTATATTACAACATAATTTTTGTTATGCTTTTGGAGCCCAGCCACAACCTGTTCAATATATGGAATCATCTAAAATTCATCATGGACGAATCCATGTAAGTTATGTAGGGTGAAATGATTAATTGTCATCATAATAATAATCGTTCATTCTCTCAGGTCACATACTGATGTACGGGAGTGGATTATAATATCGACACTGACCGGCGGTAACGGTCTGCAAAGGCACAGTAACTCACGTGTACGTGATACAGGCTATTGACTATATCAACGATGAGGGATTATTTACCAGATTAATAATTATTACGACTCGGCAGAAAAAAAGGGGATGATGTATGTACGTAAGGCCAGTGAAGCTCCAGATCCGTAAATGAACACGCTCGTACTGATCAGGAGCAACATTATTAACAGTGTACCCCCATATCAAAAGCCACATGCGTGGTGTAGTCTGAACAAGATCAAGCCTGGTCACACCTTGGTCGGGCATCACGAAATACCACTTGGTTTCTCTCTCTCTCTCTCCCTCTCTCTCTCTCTCTCTCTCTCGTAATTCCACGGGACCGTGATCATGATGATATACTGAACTGATGGCTTGTTTGGCAACCGTTCCCTTGAGATCAGTACACACTGGTTATTGTGCGAAACTGGGAGTATTTGTTACACGGAGGGGAATCGACGTGTTCGTAGGTGGACGTTTTGTTTTGCCCCCTGTATCGTTAGAGCCGGAGGCATATAGTGTTTAGACTGTGTGTCCGTGTGTCCGGCACATTAAGAAGTTCGCAGGAGTTTCGAAATTATGTTATAACTTTTATATCCCTTGAAGGATTACTTAAATTTCAACACAGTATACGTGTGGACAAATGCCACACATCCATGCTGCCCTTAATATGACCTTGACCTTTTGACTATGACAACTTTGAACTTTTACCCGCATTAAGACGTTCGCCGAAGCTTCTCATATCTGGCATATCTTCTATATCCCTTGATTGATTACTTTAATATTTCAATACATCATACTTCTAAACAAATGCCACACTATTCCACCTGTTCAAAAATTTACGAGTGCCCGCTATACAGGAGTGTAGGACAAAATCCACCCGGACATACCCCCCCCCCCCATGATTTGTGACACTGGAGGACAAAATCCCCCAGTCTAAAATCACAGGTATGACATAATCCCCACCCCCCCCCCCCATCAAAATTCAAGGTAGGACAAAATCCCCCCGTCGTCCAGAATCAAGTTAAATCATATTCAATACTTTTATTTGCACAATAAACATCAAACTTCAAGCACATTTAATGTTTAATGAAGTATTTTCAGTTGCTCAAACAAGCACATCAAATGAAGTAGGTTCAGTTGCACAATAAACGTCAAACAAGAATATGTATGTATCGTTTGTACATTTGTATACTGATGTCGGTCCCAAACCATAATGTTTTTTTTAATTTTGATGGGGGGGGATTATGTCCTACCTGTGATTTTGGACGGGGGGGGGGGGGGTGGGGGGGGGGGGGGGGGGGGGGGATTTTGTCCTACCTGCATTTTTAGACGGGGTGGGCTGGGGGGGGGGGAGTTTGTCCTCCTGTGTCAAAAATCATGGGGGTGGTATATGTCCGGGGGGCGGGATTTTGTCCGTATCCCGCTATACAAATATAATTATTTAGAATATTTCGTTTCTGAGAACGGGGGGGGGTGGTTGTCGAGGTGCACGCAGTGGATTGAGTTTGCTAGGGGGGTCCGGGGGCATGCCCACACCCCCCCCCCCCCCCGGAAAAAAATTGAAATACAGATGTCTTGAAATGCATTTTCCTAGGTTTTACGGGATTTAAAATCCGACTCGAGCTGGTAATAAACTGTTATATTTTGTACCGCTATGATGATATTCTTTTGTAAGTTAGCTGATTATCAAAACCACATACCTTTAATCAGCTGAAAAATGATTTCATGCTGGTCTGTCGCATCTTTTTCGCGACAGGCTCCATCTTGTAAATCTAGAGCAGTCAGGTTATTGTTGTTGTTGTTTCTGCTGCATGCACATGTTTCCCGCGTTTACTTTTCATGGCACCGTAAATGATCAACGCTCTATGATCAGTCATGAATCATGCGAATACAATGTAAAGTAGCTACAGTAACAAACACAATACATATACATATTCAATCGTTTAATTGTGTATGGTTCACGTTTTTAAACATATATCGAACATGTTTATCCATCATGAATACCATCATGACAATTTCATATCAGTTTTGATATCAGTTATATTTGCGTAACCTCCGTGGCTGAACGGGGGGGGGGGGGTTGCAAACCCCACAACCCAGTGCTAGATCCGCGCCTGGATAGTGACGCACGTTCTTGTATCAGGCTATTTTCACATGCAAATGAGGCATGGTATTTTTTAATTATTTATACTAATTAAACGCGTTGCTTGAAAAAATAATATTTTCGAGTGATTATAAAGTATGATAATTGCACATCAAAAAATAACTGATATCAGTGTGGAAAGTTACGTGTGATATAAAATGCATGCTAATGTCAATCAATACGTGGGGTAATCATGGTAATGGTGAATGTATGTTTATTTTGTCTCAGATGAGGTCTCTGATATAAAGAACATTTTGTGCCTACTGAGTGGGCATGTACCTTTAATCTGGTAGATTGTGGCATTTATATAGTATATTATTATACCTAATTGCAATTCCTAGGCGTTGCATTGGTCAATTTCATATCAGGTGATAAAAAATATTCGTCCGATTCACAACGCAGCGGGCAATTCACAACGCAGCGGACAATATTAGAGGGGATTCTGAAATACCGACTTTAATCATGTTCATAATTAATATTATTCGGTATAATAAATTAAATATCGCCCTTTGTTGAGAGGACTATTGTGTATTATTTCCCCTCCACAATATTCCCCTAAATGTAAATACTTTGATTTAACGACGGCACTGGCTTGATGACTTTGCATGTCGGGTAACATTACCCTAAACAAGAGCAGTATTTATGAACATGGCCTACACTGTTCATAATACGGCCGATGGCGTAGGGTAACTGTCAAAGCGAAACGAATGATCTCAAATATTAAAACGTAATGAGTCTCAACATGTCGACATAGTTTCACATTTTTTTGACATTTAGTGATATTTAAGTCGACATACTTGCGACGGATAAATTATGTTAACATCTCGATATCTCGATATCTAATATATACCACCATATGTATCGTGTCATCAGTATCTGCACTGTGGATAGTTTGATCTTTATTCACAAATTCTGAGTCGATTCAAGTTACTTAGGCGTGACAGTGTTAAAATACAAGCATCACAATCATCATGATCATTAGAGCGGCATGATATTCCATGCAATACACATATGTCCGAGGTTGGATTACAAGCTCTTCTAGGTCACACGAGGTCATACACGTGATGCAGCGACTAGTAAACCCTGATCAGTTTGCACAGTAAAATACTCATTACTCTAGCTGGACATAAATACAGAAGGACATTGGTAATTGGCGGGTAATTGAATAAATACCAGTACTTGGCATGTAGATTAAAGGTACATGCCCACTCAGTAGGCATAAACTGTTATTTATAGAAATTAAATAAGTGTATAACTATTCCACCAGTTCTAAAAAATAAGAGTGCCCTATATACAGATATAATCATAAAGTAATATTTATTTTACTGACGCGCGGTGGTATCAGGTTATTTTCATATGCAAATGAGGCATGATACTTTTTTAATTATTTATACTAATTAAATTCGTTACCCGAAAATAATTATATTTGCGACAGATTATAAGCAATATCAAAAAATAAATACAGAGAATAAATAGTAGTGTCCGTTAACATTTTAAGGAAACACGGTTATCGCCTCTGATATCAGTGTGGACATTTTCGGCTGATATAAAATGTATAATAATGTCAATCCATACGTGGGGTAATGTTGAATGAATGTTTATTTTGCCAGAAAATGTATCATATGATGTCTGATATAAAGAGCATTTTGTGCCTACTGAGTGGGCATGTACCTTTAAAATCAAACAATATTTTTTCACATTATCACAATGAAACAACGCCGTTGACGTATAGCAAGGTCTGTTGATGATACTGAGATAGTATATCATGAAATATAGTAAGCATATCAATGAAATAATGATTTTATTGTGAAAATAAAATTATATGGGAATTTAACATGGGGATAAAATATATTTGAAAAATAAAATGGAATGTGTGATCGATTTTCAAAATATAACTTATTTTTTCTTAGTTTAATACATCATTTCCAAGCTATCTACAATACAATCAATATGACTTGGTGGTGGGGTGCATGAAAACTAGTACAATTTTGCGATATCGAGTGCTACTGGCTGACCCGATTGTTGTGTATCGTTTTTACGACACGGTGGCCTGGATTATCCGCGTATTGCTACTCTCTGACCCGATTTCACACGAGTGTGTATTTATTATTAGCGTGGGGTAATTCGTTTGGTGTATTTTGATTTGTAACCAGCTGCACGCCGTCACGCGCCTGTGCGGACGGATAGAAGGCGGAGCTTCGTCAGTGAAGGTGTTTGGACAGATGGTCATTATGCTGGTGTCATATGGGTATTTCGGTGTATTTGCGTGGATAATACTTCTAGTTATACGTGCAACTCTCTTCGCGGGAGGTGACGTACATTGTACATGTATATAGGTAACAATGCCCACAAACCACCAGAGATACCGAAATAACACATAACACACCGATATATGAACCGTTATTCAGGAACCTGTGACGCAGACCAGTGCTAAAGGGGCGGGACAAAGAAAAATAAAATGACGTAGGTTTTATTACCAGATTACTGACACAATGGGGCGGCGGAAAAAATTCGAAGAACTCTTAGATTTGTGAGTATTGGAGTATTTTTTTTCAGGCGCAATATAAGTGCAATATAAGTGCGCCCCTTAGTGCAAATACTGGATTTTTGACAGTAATTGCTATATTTGAATACAAAAACGAATACAGAATCGTTTATTTTACGCCCCCGCCCTCCCCGGTCTCGTTATACATGTTAGAGCCGGGAGGTATTGTATTGTTTGGACTGTGTGTCCATCCGTGCGTCCGGTTAAGCAGTTTGCATGAGTTTCTCCATTCTGCCGGGGTGGGGGGGGGAGGGGTGCATTGCTCTCAGAAGTTTATACGTGTATCAATAGCAGGGCTTCTCAAATTTCAGAATGCCAATCGGTCCGGACGTGATTGTCGGCCCGAAGGAGCCGGTACGATTAGGGCTACGCCCCTCCTACCCTACCCCCGCGCCTCTCATGTTTTATCAAAATATTATCTTTGTTTAATAACCATGTTATGGCAGGATATGATAATTGTCTCATAAGAAGATTGTTATGTGTCCTCTTGCTGAATCTCGCGGTTTTTTATTACTGACCCGATCACGTCGTACATAATATGCACGTGCGGTTGTATTCATTGCTGATTGTGACGTTTGGAGGGCGAGACATCAAAGGTTACAAAGTCGTGCTGATCTGACCTTTGATACACGCCGACGCGATGTCAACAGAGACACACATTTACGATCAATTACTCAACACATATGTATCCATTTCGTGACACTATTACGCATGGAATAAAATAGAACTTTATTTAGTAAGATTTGGCTCTGGAATTATCTTTCGCACATAATTATTCCATAACTTTATGACATCGAAATTTAAAAGTAGGAGGTGCAGAATCCCCCAAAAAAGGTAAGGCAAAAACCGGTGATGCGATGCAATAACCAATAAGATATATCGAAATATGTTCCCTCCCCCACACAATAAACATGTATTGGTAGCACGTAATAATATTCTCCTAAGACGACGATTATCATTGTTTTTTGTCAAGAATTATTGGTGTTTGTCCACATTTGTTCAAATTCTTAATAAAAACATGTTTCAGGAGCACATGATAATCGTCTCCTAAGACTATTTTTACGTGTCCTGTTAGGAACATTTTACAATCTCGTGATCTCGCGATATCGAGCATACATGTAGGTTGATCGCGAGATTGCGAAGTATGATCGCGAGATTGCGAGACGAAAACGCGTGATTCTATCATATTCAATATTGCATTTTTGCAACCTCGTCCACAGGTGGAAGATAGCGCGTTTTTGCTTCGCGATCTGCATCAACACGCATGAGCAAAACTAACCCGACTTTTCTGTCTGTAACACAAGGTAAGTCGCCCTGTGCTACCTGCGGTTTATAATTCGGGTTGCAGCAAACTATATTTCCAAAAGCGGAAGGCGAGATGGCGAAAACCCGAGACGATTCTCATATCTGAGACGATTCGCATGTTTTCGCAAGACGGAAACATTGCGAAACGACAGCTCTAGAGGAATCATAATGCTGATTGTTTTATTTTGGATTGCGGATGGCAGACGTACCAAACTGTAGATCCCGATGAGCCGGCCGATGAGCCGGCCGATGAGCCGGCTCAACGGGATCTACGCCATTCATTTGCAATTTGCATTTGAGATACATGCCACATGACCCTGGTGAATTCATGTGGTATGTATCTCGAATGTAATCCTATTGTATTGCGCGTAACGAAGTCGGAAAGACACCGAGTTGAATTATCACTAAAAATGAAATTGTGCGTGTGAAGACGTGGTAAACGTAGGTTCATAATTAGGGTCTCTATGATTATGCGAAACGAAATGCACGACTGTGTATTCAATTTCCGAATAATTAAAGCATAATCTGCGAGTTAAACATCAGATACCGTCAATCTCGTGTTATGAACGCTTCAAGTAACAAACACGCACGAATACAGATACTATCGTTTTATAACGAGGTGGAACATAATGCATGTTATTGACCAGTGATCTAGCGTAGAAATATGTAGAATGTACATGGTTTACACGACTTATTTATTGAAAAGGTCTGTTTATTGTAAGATCCATTTTGCCAGTAGAGCCACATAAGATACTACTACTACAACTTGTGTATGTACATGTATCACTACTGAACATGGAAAGCGAGACTATACTGGTGTAGGGAGTCTGTAAACTACGAGAGTTGTCCTATCCCGCCTCCAGCCTTCGTAACCCTGGGGAACGATTAAAATGTCTAACTAGCTTTCTCACCGTGACCATAGCATGGTGTCTACCACGATCCGACAAAATGGGGTTATTCATGTGTAGACCGAGATCAGACAGTGCCAAGCCAGTCTATCTATACACAGTTTGCAGATTTTGATTCTCTTGCGTGTTAGATAAATCAGACGGCTGTGTAGATCCTGATCACACTGCGCGGAAACTGGTTTGAAAGCTGCCCATGTATGCGACTATACACATGACTTATATGTGCAGTCTGACCAGAACCTACCATGTTTATTATCAGTGAAACACCAACCATGCCTTGATATTACATGTATATTACGGGAATACGAGTACGCAAAATACGAATACACGTATCTTATAGCATTGTCACGATCATGATGATTGGCTAATGCTGCTTACACCGGCGTCATTGTATAACGCCAACAGACTACGCTACACACACTTATAGTTATATATCTATATTATAATGCAGTGTGGACATGTAGACTGGTGGCAAAACGACGGGGAGTATATTATCACCATATGGCCATAATCAGACTTACAATCACCATATTCACAACCCACGATCAAAGAGCAGGCAAGCAATGACTAACCGTCTTATCGGGACAAGCCCTACAGAGTTGTCTTGCAGCAAGCGTAGATAAAACATGGCGCCAAAAATAATAACTGAAGCACGTTATCCCGGGAATTACCTGTAAACTTTGAAGGCTTTGCGCAACGCTAATCTACGATGCGCAACGAAGAAACCTGTTTACACGTGTTTGCAAGGTGTTGATATCCGCCCTAGTCCACCAGAAACCTTTCCAACCATAACCGCAAATAGTAAAACAAAGTGGAATGAAGATAGAAAAGTTGAATTCGTACAAAATATAGATCAATCTGAAATTACTAGATTACACGATAAATTAACAGACTGTCAACAGATCCCATCTAAACAAAAAATAAATGATATAACAGATAAAATATCACATTAACAAAACTTACACAGCAAAAGACGACTTACAGGAACAGAGTAAAAACTACAAAAAAATGATGAATAAGCATATCCAAATGTTTAAACAGAAAACCCAAAACGATATCAGAAGGTTACAGAAAAGTAAGCCAAAAGAATACTGGAAACTGCTGAACAAATTCAAAAGTAAAGGAAATAATAAGTCCCCTAAACTAAATGATTTATATGAATACTTTAAAAACATTAACTCTGCTAGCCCTGCTAATGACTGTGAAGATGAAGACCCCTTAGCTAACTTTAATATAAGCGAAGAAGACGAAATATTAAATAGACATATCACCGAGGACGAAATTATTAATGTTATCGGTACCCTGAAAAACGCAAAAGCTCATGGTATTGATTAACATTCTAAACGAATATATAAAAAATACAACTGAACAAATGATTCCTATTTATGTTTTACTTTTCAACACTGTATTTTACAAACAGGACATATTACCTGATGCATGGCTAATTGGTACAATTAAACCCATATACAAAAATAAAGGTGACGCAGAAGATCCAGCTAACCACAGACCAATCACAATCCTTAGCTGTCTAGGAAAATTGTTTACCTCACTATTAAACAAGCGTTTAAACGATTTTGTTGAACATAATGAAATTTTATCAAATAACAAGGCTGGCTTCAGAAAGGGATACTCCACAACTGATCATATTTTTGTTTTACACTCATTAATAGAAATAATCCGCAAAAAACAGAAGAAAAAACTGTTTTGCTCTTTTATCGATTTTTCACAAGCGTTTGACTCCGTATGGAGGATTGGTTTATGGCGTAAATTATTACATAGTAGCGTAAATGGTTTGTTTTTTAGAGTTGTTTACAACATGTATGATGATATTAAATCGTGCGTCTCCAGCAATAATGAAGTATCTCAACTTTTCCCAAGCTTTTGTGGAGTGAGACAAGGGGACAATTTATAGCCAATACTGTTTGCTTTATTCTTGAATGATCTAGAAACGTTTCTAACTGCAAATAATAATGACGGTATTGAAATCCAATATAGAACTGAGGAATCTTTTATTTTTATTAAACTACTAGTTCTGCTTTATGCGAACGATACTATTATTATTGCTGAGGATGCCAATAGTTTTCAAAAATGCCTAAACGACTTCCAAGTGTATTGTGATACATGGAAACTAAAAGTAAATATAAGTAAAACGAAAGTAATCGTGTTTGGAACAACAAATAATAACACATATGAATTTAAATTAGGTAATAAAACACTAGATATAGTTAATGAATACAAATATCTAGGTGTTTACTTTTCCAGGAGTGGTAGTTTTCTGAACTCACGTAAGCACATCGTACAGCAAGCCAGGAAAGCCACACATTTGCTATATACACGTATAAATAATCTTTATCTGCCCATTGATTTGCAACTTAAACTTTTTGACCATACCGTGGTTCCAATACTAACATACGGGTGTGAAGTTTGGGGCTTCGAAAATTTAACAACTTTAGAACGCATACATATATACTGAGTTCCTTCGAAGAATAACCAAAAGTCGCAAATCTACACCTTTATATATGTTGTATACGGAGCTAGGCCGATATCCAATATCCATTATAATCAAAACACGAATGATAGGATTTTGGAATAAAATAATTAATGGTAACCAGACTAAACTATCATACATAATACTGGAGTACATGTCCCATTTAAATAACAGTAATTTCAAGTGGCTAACGTGTATCAAGCAAATATTAAATGACACAGGATTTTCCAACCACTACGAAATGCAGTCAACAAATACATGTGCAGTTAAAAACAAGTTAATCGACCAGTTTATACAAGGATGGCATTCCCAAACATCGGAGTCTAACAAGGGAAAACTATACACTTTGTTCAAGGATAACACAAACATAGAGCCATATTTTAGTATCTTACCGAAATCGATGTGTTTAAACATGGTTCGTTATAGAACAGCTAACCATAAATTACCAATAGAAACAGGGAGATGGTCAGGTATAAACCACTCAGATCGTAAATGTAATTTATGTAATACTAATGACCTGGGAGTTGAATTTCACTATCTTTTAGTCTGTCCGTCTTTTGTAGAATCACGTAAGAAATTTCTAAAGAAATATTATTATATACGTCCAAATGTGATCAAATATAAAGAACTCTTTACCAACAAGTCAGAACTAAGTTAAAACGGCTAAGCCTATTTATTGCTGAAATTAAGCTGTTTTTCAATACTGAGTAATGTCAAGTAGCATTATAAATTGTATATACATGTACATGCAATGTATCACTTATTACTTACCTTTAAACAGTATTCCAAAATTGTAACAAATGATATTTTATAGCCTGTTAGTCATCATATAGTAGGAATTATGTTGTGTCTGTATGCCGGTATCAAATTCATATCACTTGCTTGTTCACTTGTAACACTATCATGTACACTCCCCAAGTACAGGTGACCTACCATGCATGCCCTCACACACTTTCGCGTTTCGACCGCATGCGAGGGTGTGCCCCATGTCTCCTACCATTAACATAAAGAATCAGTATAACATTTGGGTTAGCTTGATTATAGAAATCAAGCGAACCGATCTTGAGAAACGTAAGCCAGTATACTGTTTTGTGTATCTACACTGATCTGCCGTTTAATCCATGTTTCCCGTACCATGCCACAAAGGTGTAATACATTTCTCCCAACAAACTCGCTCAAACACACAATCTCACCCTCACCCATAATCCATTACTTGCGAGAGACGTCTATGAGAACTGGGTACGTGCTCAGATAGTTGTATTTAATTGCATACTTATCGACCAGTATTGAGTATATACCAGCTTTGTCAACCACTATCATACATACATATTCTTATCAAATCGGTTGTTCACCACATTTATATGTATTCATGCCGTCCGTCTTGTTGTTGTTGACAATACAAGCTATGTTTGTACATGTACCTGTATGCACTCATGTACCACTGCGTGGTCTGAGATTTTGCGAAATAAAAAGTATGTTCTGTTCTGTTTTGTTCTGTTCTGTTCTGATATATACTAGAAAACTATACAATCACTCGTGAAAACTTTCAGAGCTTCACAAACCACCTGTAAATATAGCCTTTATTATACAAAAAAGTGCGCGAAATATGCATAAACTCGGCAATTTCCGTGCCACTCGTGCCAGTTAATGTCAATACATAGTTACATTACTTACTAATGGAATACACACACTGGTCTATAGCACGAATCAATGCGAATGGTGAGTAGAATCTAACTTGAAAACCTGTTTTCAGCGTAAAATTCTATTCAGCCAACATAACTGATACACGTTATTCGCAAAGGGAGATAATTATGCATGACCTGCAAACATATCGCTATCACGTTATCCCGAACATAATTGAAATCAGTTACACCCCTGACTGTTCAGGGAGGCAATATATATCCTTGTGCAAAGTTTCAGCCGAATCTATTTTGAAAAGTTTCCAAAATTTCAACGTTGTCCGATCCGGCTGAAAATTGGCACGCCGATAGGATTTCCCTCGATAAACACGATGCCGTTGATGAAAAATCGATATCTTTCTTAATGACGCCGTAAATGACGTCGAAAGTTTCAAAATATATACGGCGATTACAGCTTCACTAAAGTTTCCAAATTTTCAACGTAGTCCGATCCGGCTGAAAATTGGCATGCCGATATAATTTGGATCTCAGAACAAGATGGCGTTTACAGAAAGCCGTTATCTCAAATAGTAAAGGCGCCAGTAGCGTCGAAAGTTTGCAAACTAAATCACGATTTGCGGCTTTTCTCTTTGAGATAGCCAATTTTCAGCCCAATCGAACCGCGGCATTTACGGATATCCACGTTTCGTAAACGGCACCGTGCTCAGCGACCCGGTTTATTTCCATCTCAACAAAATATGCTTTGACAGCAATGGAAATGATTCTCAAGTTCTACCAAACCATGCTGTTGATGTGAACAATGGAAAATAGAATGCAGACGACAAAATTTAATCATCGTTATTCCAAACTGCAATTATAAAAAATATACCATTGCCCGTATTCCTTTTCAATACCAGTACTAATTTTGAGATATATATTCAAGTCTTATTTAGTCGAGGGGTTAGAGTGACGGACTTCAATGCCGTAGGTACTGAGTTCGAATCTTTGTTTTTCATAAATATATATACATATTTTTTATTTGCTTATATTTTATTATATAATTCTTTTTTATATGTGTTTCTCTTACAAATTTCATTAACTATGTATAAAATAGTTCACATGTAGAACGCTAGTATCACTTTGAAGAAAACAAATAACTAAATGCACATTTCTACATGAAGAATCTGTGAGTATTTTCTCGCATATCATGTCACATTGAGGTCATACAGCCATAGTGATAGCTCTCGCCGCTTCACATATTTCCCTCTCCAGCAACCACTCATAAAAAGAACACAATAATATCGACAAAAGTAATGCATTTTATGAGATTCGAACTCTCGACCAGGTAGAATGAACACAATTTCTGCAATCGTATGGATTTTCTCCCACTTTGATACCACTGACACACAGTACATGTTTATTCTTGAGCACCAAGATACATGTGCAATATTATAGTGAAATGCATGCACGTGCACTCTATCATATATTTATAATACACGAAAACGAGGCTATGATCTGTAACCCATGTTTTGTTCAATTTAAAGAATTTGTTAAAAATAGGCGATTTCCAATAGGGCCGGACCTGTGAAATATCGCTAAAAATTATTTTTTGTGGGCATTCCACTTTTTTCCCTTTATATGATGACTATATCAATACAGACGAACTTCATGTGATTTGCACCAAAAATAAGCACTGTAACCCATGCTATGTTCAATTTAAGGCATTTGTTAAAAATAGGCGATACCCGATAGGTCCGGACCTGTGGAATATAGCTAAAAATTCTTTTTTGGGGGCGTTCCACTTCTTTCCCTCGGTTTGATGACTATATCAATCCAGACGAACTTCATGTGATTTGCACCAAAAATGAGCACTATAACCCATGCTTTGTTCAATTTAAGGGATTTGTTAAAAATAGGCAATTCACGATAGGCCTGCGGAATGTCGCGAAAATTTATTTTCTTGGGGCGTTCCACTTTTTTCCCTCGGTATGATGACTATTTCAATCCAGACGAACTTCATGTGATTTGCACCAAATATAACCACTATAACCCATGTTTTGTTCAATTTAAGGCATTTCCTGTGGAACATAGCGAAAAATTATTTTGTTGGGGCGTTCCACTTTTTTCCCTCGGTATGATGACTATTTCAATCCAGACGAGCTTCATGTGATTTGTACCAAACATAAGCACTGTAACCCATGTTTTGTTCAATTTAAGGCATTTGTTAAAAATAGGCAATTCCCGATAGGTCCGGACCTGTGGAATATAGCTAAAAATTATTTTTTGGGGGCGTTCCACTTCTTTCCCTCGTTATGATAACTATATCAATCCAGACGAACTTCATGTGATTTGCACCAAAAATGAGCACTATAACCCCTGATTTAATTTTTTTCCCCTGTTCAATAATTTAAGGCATTTGTTAAAAATAGGCGATTCCCGATAGGTCCAGACCTGTGGAATATCGCAAAAAAAAATATTTTGTTGGGGCGTTCCACTTTTTTCCCTCGGTATGATGACTATTTCAATCCAGACGAACTTCACGTGATTTGCACCAAAAATAGGCACTATAACCCATATTTTGTTCAATTTAAGGCATTTGTTAAAAATAGGCGATTCCCGATAGGTCCAAACCTGTGGAATATCGCAAAAAATTATTTTGTTGGGGTGTTCCACTTGTTACCCTCGGTATGATGACTATTTCAATCCAGACGAACTTCAAGTGATTTGCACCAAAAATAAGCACTATAACCCATGTTTTGTTCAATTTAAGGCATTTCCTGTGGAATAAAGCGAAAAATTATTTTGTTGGGGCGTTCCAATTTTTCCCCTCGGTATGATGACTATATCAATCCAGACGAACTTCATGTGATTTGCACCCAAAATAAGCACCATAACCCATGTTTTGTTCTCTTTAAGGCATTTGTTAAAAATAGGCGTTTCCCGATAGGTCCGGACCTGTGGAATATCGCAAAAAATTATTTTGTTGGGCCGTTCCACTTTTTTCCCTCGGTATTATGACTGTATGAATCCAGATGAACTTCATGTGATTTGCACCAAAAATAAGCACCCAT